>JAZHYW010001432.1:0-113655 GCA_037355805.1 Ixodes ricinus
TGTGGTCACCCTGACGACCAGTCTTCCGAAATGGAACTTTTTGTGGGAACAAAGGTGATTTTCCTTGTCGTGTGTTAGAATGAGACGCACAGGAAGGAACTCAAACTGCTATTCCCTGACTGACTGTCACGCTAAATTTGCCGGAGACAGAGTTCGCCAGCCTCATCGAGCTGCGCGCACGCCGGCCGCTCAGACTCGCGGAGTTGCTGTGGTCGCCCTGACGACCGAGTCTTCTGAAGTGGAACTTTGTAGTGGGAACAAGGTGAAGTTTTCCTAGTCGTGTGTTAGAATAGACACATAGGAAGGAACTCAGCCACTATTCCCTCACCCCAACTTCACGCTAGAACACTTGCAGAGACGAGTTCGCCAGCCTCATTGAGCTGCGCGTACTCTGGCCGCTCAGACCTGGCGGGTTGCTGTATGGCCACCTGACACGCAATCTTCTGAAGTGGAACTTTTGTGGGAACAAGGTGATTTCCCTAGTCGTGTTGTTAAGAATAGACACATAGGAAGGAACTCAACTACTATTCCCTCACTAACTTCACGCTAAATTTGCAGAGACGAGTTCGCCAGCCTCATTAGAGCTGCACGTACTCTGGCCGCTCGAGACTCGCGGAGTTGCTGTGGCTTGCCCCGTGACCTGACCAGATCTTCTAAGAAGTGGAACTTTTGTGGGAACAAGGTGATTTTCCCTGAGTCGTTGTGTTAGAATAGACACATAGGAAGGAACTCAACTACTATTCCGCTGACTGACTTCACGCTAAATTTGCAGAGAGGAGTTCGCACAGCCCCTCATCGAGCTGCACGTGCTCCGGCCGCTCAGACTCGCGGAGTTGCTGTGGCCACCCTGGCGACCGGTCTTCTGAAGTGGGAGCTTTTGTGGGAACAAGGTGATTTTCCTAGTCGTGTGTTGAGAATAGGCACATAGGAAGGAACTCAACTTCTGTTCCCTGACTGACTTCACGCTAGAATTTGCAGAGAGGAGTTCGCCAGCCTCATCGAGCTGCACGTACTCTAGCCGCTCAGACCTCGCCCGGAGTTGCTGTGGCCACCCTGACGACCAGTCTTCACGAAGTGGAACTTTTGTGGGAACAAGGTGATTTTCCTAGTCGTGTGTTCAGAATAGGCACGCTAGGAAGGAACTCAACTCCTATTCCCTCACTAACTTCACGCTAAATTTTCAGAGACGAGTTCGCCAGCCTCATCGCCAGGCTTGCTACGTACTCCGGCCGCTCAGACTCGCGGAGTTGCTGTGGCCACCCTGACGACCAGTCTTCTGAAGTGGAGACTTTTTGTGGGAACGAGGTGATGTTCCTAGTCGTGTGTTAGAATAGACACATGGGAAGGAACCTCAGCTACTATTCCCTCACTAACTTCACGCTAAGTTTGCTGGGGCGAGTTCGCCAGCCTCATTGGGCTGCACGCACTCTGGCCGCTCAGACTCGCGGAGTTGCTGTGGCCCCACCTGACGACCAGTCTTCTGAAATTTGATGGAACTTTTGTGGGAACAAGGTGATTTCCCTAGTCGTGTGCTAGGAATAGACACATAGGAAGGAACTCAACTACTATTCCCTCACCTAACTTCACGCTAAATTTGCAGGGCGAGGTTCGCCCAGCCTCATTGGGCTGCACGTACTCTGGCCGCTCGGACTCGCGGAGTTGCTGTGGCCACCCTGACGACGAGTCATGCTGAAGTGGAACTTTTGTGGGAACAAGGTGATTTTCCTAGTCGTGTGTTAGAATAGACACATAGGAAGGAACTCAACTACTATTCCATGACTGACTTCACGCTAAATTTGCAGAGAGGAGTTCGCCAGCCTCATCGAGCTGCACGTACTCCGGCCGCTCAGACTCGCGGAGTTGCTGTGGTCACCCTGACGACCAGTCTTCTGAAGTGGAACTTTTGTGGGAACAGGTGATTTTCCTAGTCGTGTGTTAGAATAGACACATAGGAAGGAACTCAACTACTATTCCCTCACTAACTTCACGCTAAATTTGCAGAGACGAGTTCGCCAGCCTCATTGAGCTGCACGTACTCTGGCCGCTCAGACTCGCGGAGTTGCTGTGGCCACCTGACCGCCAGTCTTCTGAAGTGGAACTTTTGTGGGAACAAGGTGATTTTCCTAGTCGTGTGTTAGAATAGACACATAGGAAGGAACTCAACTACTATTCCCTCACTAACTTCACGCTAAATTTGCAGAGACGAGTTCGCCAGCCTCATCGAGCTGCACGTACTCTAGCCGCTCAGACTCGCGGAGTTGCTGTGGCCACCCTGACGACCAGTCTTCCGAAGTGGAACTTTTGTGGGAACAAGGTGATTTTCCTAGTCGTGTGTTAGAATAGACACATAGGAAGGAACTCAACTACTATTCCATCACTAACTTCACGCTAAATTTGCAGAGACGAGTTCGCCAGCCTCATCGAGCTGCACGTACTCTGGCCGCTCAGACTCGCGGAGTTGCTGTGGCCACCCTGACGACCAGTCTTCTGAAGTGGAACTTTTGTGGGAACAAGGTGATTTTCCTAGTCGTGTGTTAGAATAGACACATAGGAAGGAACTCAACTACTATTCCCTCACTAACTTCACGCTAAATTTGCAGAGACGAGTTCGCCAGCCTCATTGAGCTGCACGTACTCTGGCCGCTCAGACTCGCGGAGTTGCTGTGGCCACCCTGACGACCAGTCTTCTGAAGTGGAACTTTTGTGGGAACAAGGTGATTTTCCTAGTCGTGTGTTAGAATAGACACATAGGAAGGAACTCAACTACTATTCCCTCACTAACTTCACGCTAAATTTGCAGAGACGAGTTCGCCAGCCTCATTGAGCTGCACGTACTCTGGCCGCTCAGACTCGCGGAGTTGCTGTGGCCACCCTGACCACCAGTCTTCTGAAGTGGAACTTTTGTGGGAACAAGGTGATTTTCCTAGTCGTGTGTTAGAATAGACACATAGGAAGGAACTCAACTACTATTCCCTCACTAACTTCACGCTAAATTTGCAGAGACGAGTTCGCCAGCCTCATTGAGCTGCACGTACTCTGGCCGCTCAGACTCGCGGAGTTGCTGTGGCCACCCTGACCACCAGTCTTCTGAAGTGGAACTTTTGTGGGAACAAGGTGATTTTCCTAGTCGTGTGTTAGAATAGACACATAGGAAGGAACTCAACTACTATTCCATCACTAACTTCACGCTAAATTTGCAGAGACGAGTTCGCCAGCCTCATTGAGCTGCACGTACTCTGGCCGCTCAGACTCGTGGAGTTGCTGTGGCCACCCTGACCACCAGTCTTCTGAAGTGGAACTTTTGTGGGAACAAGGTGATTTTCCTAGTCGTGTGTTAGAATAGACACATAGGAAGGAACTCAACTACTATTCCCTCACTAACTTCACGCTAAATTTGCAGAGACGAGTTCGCCAGCCTCATTGAGCTGCACGTACTCTGGCCGCTCAGACTCGCGGAGTTGCTGTGGCCACCCTGACCACCAGTCTTCTGAAGTGGAACTTTTGTGGGAACAAGGTGATTTTCCTAGTCGTGTGTTAGAATAGACACATAGGAAGGAACTCAACTACTATTCCCTCACTAACTTCACGCTAAATTTGCAGAGACGAGTTCGCCAGCCTCATTGAGCTGCACGTACTCTGGCCGCTCAGACTCGCGGAGTTGCTGTGGCCACCCTGACCACCAGTCTTCTGAAGTGGAACTTTTGTGGGAACAAGGTGATTTTCCTAGTCGTGTGTTAGAATAGACACATAGGAAGGAACTCAACTACTATTCCCTCACTAACTTCACGCTAAATTTGCAGAGACGAGTTCGCCAGCCTCATTGAGCTGCACGTACTCTGGCCGCTCAGACTCGCGGAGTTGCTGTGGCCACCCTGACCACCAGTCTTCTGAAGTGGAACTTTTGTGGGAACAAGGTGATTTTCCTAGTCGTGTGTTAGAATAGACACATAGGAAGGAACTCAACTACTATTCCCTCACTAACTTCACGCTAAATTTGCAGAGACGAGTTCGCCAGCCTCATTGAGCTGCACGTACTCTGGCCGCTCAGACTCGCGGAGTTGCTGTGGTCACCCTGACGACCAGTCTTCTGAAGTGGAACTTTTGTGGGAACAAGGTGATTTTCCTAGTCGTGTGTTAGAATAGACACATAGGAAGGAACTCAACTACTATTCCCTCACTAACTTCACGCTAAATTTGCAGAGACGAGTTCGCCAGCCTCATTGAGCTGCACGTACTCTGGCCGCTCAGACTCGCGGAGTTGCTGTGGTCACCCTGACCACCAGTCTTCTGAAGTGGAACTTTTGTGGGAACAAGGTGATTTTCCTAGTCGTGTGTTAGAATAGACACATAGGAAGGAACTCAACTACTATTCCCTCACTAACTTCACGCTAAATTTGCAGAGACGAGTTCGCCAGCCTCATTGAGCTGCACGTACTCTGGCCGCTCAGACTCGCGGAGTTGCTGTGGCCACCCTGACGACCAGTCTTCTGAAGTGGAACTTTTGTGGGAACAAGGTGATTTTCCTAGTCGTGTGTTAGAATAGACACATAGGAAGGAACTCAACTACTATTCCCTCACTAACTTCACGCTAAATTTGCAGAGACGAGTTCGCCAGCCTCATTGAGCTGCACGTACTCTGGCCGCTCAGACTCGCGGAGTTGCTGTGGTCACCCTGACGACCAGTCTTCTGAAGTGGAACTTTTGTGGGAACAAGGTGATTTTCCTAGTCGTGTGTTAGAATAGACACATAGGAAGGAACTCAACTACTATTCCCTCACTAACTTCACGCTAAATTTGCAGAGACGAGTTCGCCAGCCTCATTGAGCTGCACGTACTCTGGCCGCTCAGACTCGCGGAGTTGCTGTGGCCACCCTGACGACCAGTCTTCTGAAGTGGAACTTTTGTGGGAACAAGGTGATTTTCCTAGTCGTGTGTTAGAATAGACACATAGGAAGGAACTCAACTACTATTCCCTCACTAACTTCACGCTAAATTTGCAGAGACGAGTTCGCCAGCCTCATTGAGCTGCACGTACTCTGGCCGCTCAGACTCGCGGAGTTGCTGTGGCCACCCTGACGACCAGTCTTCTGAAGTGGAACTTTTGTGGGAACAAGGTGATTTTCCTAGTCGTGTGTTAGAATAGACACATAGGAAGGAACTCAACTACTATTCCCTCACTAACTTCACGCTAAATTTGCAGAGACGAGTTCGCCAGCCTCATTGAGCTGCACGTACTCTGGCCGCTCAGACTCGCGGAGTTGCTGTGGTCACCCTGACGACCAGTCTTCTGAAGTGGAACTTTTGTGGGAACAAGGTGATTTTCCTAGTCGTGTGTTAGAATAGACACATAGGAAGGAACTCAACTACTATTCCCTCACTAACTTCACGCTAAATTTGCAGAGACGAGTTCGCCAGCCTCATTGAGCTGCACGTACTCTGGCCGCTCAGACTCGCGGAGTTGCTGTGGCCACCCTGACCACCAGTCTTCTGAAGTGGAACTTTTGTGGGAACAAGGTGATTTTCCTAGTCGTGTGTTAGAATAGACACATAGGAAGGAACTCAACTACTATTCCCTCACTAACTTCACGCTAAATTTGCAGAGACGAGTTCGCCAGCCTCATTGAGCTGCACGTACTCTGGCCGCTCAGACTCGCGGAGTTGCTGTGGTCACCCTGACGACCAGTCTTCTGAAGTGGAACTTTTGTGGGAACAAGGTGATTTTCCTAGTCGTGTGTTAGAATAGACACATAGGAAGGAACTCAACTACTATTCCCTCACTAACTTCACGCTAAATTTGCAGAGACGAGTTCGCCAGCCTCATTGAGCTGCACGTACTCTGGCCGCTCAGACTCGCGGAGTTGCTGTGGCCACCCTGACGACCAGTCTTCTGAAGTGGAACTTTTGTGGGAACAAGGTGATTTTCCTAGTCGTGTGTTAGAATAGACACATAGGAAGGAACTCAACTACTATTCCCTCACTAACTTCACGCTAAATTTGCAGAGACGAGTTCGCCAGCCTCATTGAGCTGCACGTACTCTGGCCGCTCAGACTCGCGGAGTTGCTGTGGCCACCCTGACGACCAGTCTTCTGAAGTGGAACTTTTGTGGGAACAAGGTGATTTTCCTAGTCGTGTGTTAGAATAGACACATAGGAAGGAACTCAACTACTATTCCCTCACTAACTTCACGCTAAATTTGCAGAGACGAGTTCGCCAGCCTCATTGAGCTGCACGTACTCTGGCCGCTCAGACTCGCGGAGTTGCTGTGGCCACCCTGACGACCAGTCTTCTGAAGTGGAACTTTTGTGGGAACAAGGTGATTTTCCTAGTCGTGTGTTAGAATAGACACATAGGAAGGAACTCAACTACTATTCCCTCACTAACTTCACGCTAAATTTGCAGAGACGAGTTCGCCAGCCTCATTGAGCTGCACGTACTCTGGCCGCTCAGACTCGCGGAGTTGCTGTGGCCACCCTGACCACCAGTCTTCTGAAGTGGAACTTTTGTGGGAACAAGGTGATTTTCCTAGTCGTGTGTTAGAATAGACACATAGGAAGGAACTCAACTACTATTCCCTCACTAACTTCACGCTAAATTTGCAGAGACGAGTTCGCCAGCCTCATTGAGCTGCACGTACTCTGGCCGCTCAGACTCGCGGAGTTGCTGTGGCCACCCTGACGACCAGTCTTCTGAAGTGGAACTTTTGTGGGAACAAGGTGATTTTCCTAGTCGTGTGTTAGAATAGACACATAGGAAGGAACTCAACTACTATTCCCTCACTAACTTCACGCTAAATTTGCAGAGACGAGTTCGCCAGCCTCATTGAGCTGCACGTACTCTGGCCGCTCAGACTCGCGGAGTTCCTGTGGCCACCCTGACCACCAGTCTTCTGAAGTGGAACTTTTGTGGGAACAAGGTGATTTTCCTAGTCGTGTGTTAGAATAGACACATAGGAAGGAACTCAACTACTATTCCCTCACTAACTTCACGCTAAATTTGCAGAGACGAGTTCGCCAGCCTCATTGAGCTGCACGTACTCTGGCCGCTCAGACTCGCGGAGTTGCTGTGGCCACCCTGACGACCAGTCTTCTGAAGTGGAACTTTTGTGGGAACAAGGTGATTTTCCTAGTCGTGTGTTAGAATAGACACATAGGAAGGAACTCAACTACTATTCCCTCACTAACTTCACGCTAAATTTGCAGAGACGAGTTCGCCAGCCTCATTGAGCTGCACGTACTCTGGCCGCTCAGACTCGCGGAGTTGCTGTGGCCACCCTGACCACCAGTCTTCTGAAGTGGAACTTTTGTGGGAACAAGGTGATTTTCCTAGTCGTGTGTTAGAATAGACACATAGGAAGGAACTCAACTACTATTCCATCACTAACTTCACGCTAAATTTGCAGAGACGAGTTCGCCAGCCTCATTGAGCTGCACGTACTCTCGGCCGCTCAGACTCACGGAGCTTGCTGTGGTCACCCTGACGACCAGTCTTCTGAAATGGAACTTTCGTGGGAACAAGGTGATTTTCCTAGTCGTGTGTTAGAATAGACACATAGGAAGGAACTCAACTACTATTCCATGACTAACTTCACGCTAAATTTGCAGAGAGGAGTTCGCCAGCCTCATCGAGCTGCACGTACTCCGGCCGCTCAGACTCGCGGAGTTCCTGTGGTCACCCTGACGACCAGTCTTCTGAAGTGGAACTTTTGTGGGAACAAGGTGATTTTCCTAGTCGTGTGTTAGAATAGACACATAGGAAGGAACTCAACTACTATTCCATCACTAACTTCACGCTAAATTTGCAGAGACGAGTTCGCCAGCCTCATTGAGCTGCACGTACTCTGGCCGCTCAGACTCGCGGAGTTCCTGTGGCCACCCTGACCACCAGTCTTCTGAAATAAACCTGTCATGGAACGAAGGTGAATTTCCTTTTTATGCGTTCAAATAGGGGAATAAGGAGGACTTCAACCTCTTCTCCTTCGCTAAGTTCACATTAAATTTGCAGAGCGGATTTCTACGGCTTCATTGGACCACACATACTCGTGCACCTTATTAGGTAACAGTCCACTAGGGGCCCATAATAAGTGGTGGCCGAATATTGTTTGTGCTATCCTTTTATTCCCATTTTTTTGTGAGCTTGCTTTTTTAACTGGTAGAAACAGCGCAACTTGACGAAGGACAAGAAACAAGGAGTATACAGACAGGCGCTGTAAAAGTACACAGAGAGGCACGGTTTCTGCCAGCTAAGATGAACAACCAACTCGCCCAACTTTCCGCTTTGTTGAACTTGCTTTCTTACTTACAGTTTTTGTAAAAACCTTTCTTTATTATTTTTTTTTGCAGTTGATCACAGCTACGCTTTACGTCAAGGTGCTGCTCCTGCTCAAGAGTCCAGCGGGGACGTGGCTGACATGGAGATTTCGGTTTCTTCACCGTCGCCTAGAGACTCTCTCTGGCTGTGCTGCTGGGCCTTCTCACAAATGTGAGTGGTTTCTATGATGCGAACTTTTTTCTTTTGCAGTTTTTTTTGTGAAATTATAAAAGGTCAGACCGCAAAAATAAAAAGCCAAGGCTCGAAAAACACCAGCGGATGCTAAACTTTATCTTGAGAGCTGATGGCGCAAGGGGTCACATAACACAAGACCGGGTATAGCTGGCAGCTACAAATCGAAGTTTATTCAAAGTTCACCACATTTTTGTGTTTCACGGTATATTGTCATTGTCAAGCACACAAAAAGACAAAAAAATGTTCCACACGCAGGTGTTAACACCATCAAATCAAAACAGCTCAACCGGTTTCACTGAATCATAAGTCTTCCCGCGAAACCTCACGTAAGACAGTGTTTTTTATAGTTATCGAAAAGCTGCCCTGGTCATATGTGTGTGATGCTGAGCCTGTCATGGTCCCTTGTCTTATCTGCCAAACATTAGTTGCCTGTTTTTGTGCGAGCGCTTCACTGTTACAGTGCCATCGGCATAAGTAAGGTATGGTCAAGCTTTAAAAAATGCATTTCACAGTTTGGATGCCTATTCTGACTTGCATGTTTCTGTGTGCGCCCTTGTCTTTTTGGACTATCAGGTCTCTGGCCAACATGAAGCGCCTAGTCCGACATAAAGATGTACTGCTGCTTTCCTTAACTTGAATTGCATATGTGTAGTCTGTCATACTTGCTGTTCTTGTTTGAAGACACTTCAAATCATTGAGGAGTATTTTTGAGTGTGAATAGATTACACATTTAATAAATTGATGGCGAATGTAAGTTTTTCTTGGAGACCTGATCTGGTTCATTTGTCAAATTGCAGCACCCGGCAAAAGCCGCAGCATCGACAAGAAGAAGGTGAACGCCCTGAGAGCCAAGGTGCGACAGCTTCAAGAGCGTAACAAGAGGCTGCAAAGAAGGCTGCAACGACAACGTCAGATGAGGACTGTTGCCGAAGTCGTTGAGAGTGTCCGCGTTCATGTGTCTCCTGCTGTCGCTGCACTCGTTGAAGCCCAGCTTAGAATGAGCAATGTGAGCCGGTTTGGCCGGAGATGGATACAGCAGCAAAGTGTAAAGCTAGGCAGCAAGTGCACAGGCTACGTACGTGAGACCACCCAGAGTACTTTTTAAAGCAGTGTAGGCATGTTCTATTCGAACCTTTCATTTTCTTCGGTTTCTTGAGGAGTAATGTAGTCTTCTAACTGATTCACATATATAGCGTTTAAAGCTGTGAAGCAACACTGGCTTATGAAGTGCAGCATACCACAGGGCTCCAAGATGGTTTACTCCACTTGGCTTCCTTGACCTGCACCAAACAATCGTTGCGTTACAGTGTAGCAGCACCAGCAGATGCAAGTTAAAATATTTTCAGCATTATGGTACAGTGCCCAAGGACTGCGTAGACAAGTGTAGTTTTTTTCTGTGTATTACTGTGGTGACCACAGTTGTCCTCGGAACACTGTGAAACCTCTGAGTTATTAGTGGCTGCCTGTAAACTGTCAATGTCCTCACAACATCCAGCCGATTGTACATTGTCTTATTATGTTATAATGTGCCTTATGTACCGATCTACTAGTTTTCTTCCACCATTACACTTTCAAAATAGTGAATACCGATTGTATGATTCTAGTGAGTAATCTGATTGAATGATTGTAAGTGAATAAAACAAATAAAACGCGACTGTTAATGCGACGTTGGACTTGCATTAGAGTTACTGTAGTGTATTTCATACGCAACACACTCCAGCAATTTGATTCACTCTTTTTTTGTGAAATTACATCATTCGCTTTAAGGTTTCCCACATATTTCCGAGGTATCCTGAAGGAACAAAGAGCAAAACACTGTGGCTCGAGTTTAACCACAGTGCAAAAGACACGATGGTGTGACGAAATGAAACTACTCTCATAGCAGGTCGGCTAACAAAGTCGGCTGCAGAAAAAAAACATTTCGAACAAAATATAAGAGCAAGGGCAAATAAGGGCGTAAACGATCCAGTATAGAGTAAACATCCCAAGAAAAACCCGAGACTGCAGGTAAAAAGAACGACACACACACTAAAAAGTATCAAACAAAGCTCAAACACAAAGCTATGTTTGAGACTTTTTAGTGTATATGTCGTTCATTTTACCTGTAGTCTTTGGAATTATTTTTGTTTAATTTTCGCGCAAAACCGCACGCACGCATGACGTCACGTTTTTTTTCGGAAGTGTCGTCATTTCCTGTTTATTTTTGTTCCGCCGGAAGTGTCCCCGCGACTCATAGATGGCGCTAAAGCAGCCCCATGGGCCGCCATTTTTTCGACATGTGGGCTTCTATGGAAGCTTCGCTACCCATGTACATACCTTGGCGACACTACAGTCGTTGCGCGGGTGTAAAAAAGCAAAACATAAAGATAAAAGGTGTGCGCGTCAGAGGAGGAGGGAGCAGATGGCGCTATCTTTCTTATTCAGGTGCGTTATGAACAGCTGAGTTATGGCGCCATCTAGTGGGACGGCGCAAATTATATCGGTAGCATCAGGCGCGGCCCGGGTGACATGGTCGAACATATAGAGCTGGTCGTGGGTTAAACTACAGTGAATAGGGCGGGTTAGTGTTGGGACCGGAGCGGCTCGCCTGAGGTGTTTAGTGTAGATCGCGATTGGTGTTGACACCTTCGCATCGACAGTACAGAGCCGTATATGGGGAAAGTTTGGCCAGTTTATGATCTCGCCGCCGTAACACTCCCTCCCGGGTGAGCCAATCAGCCCCCGGCGCAGAGCAGAGGCGTGTGCGCAAGCGCTTGAACTCCCGGCTGCTCCCAGCTGAGCGGTGAGGGCCGCCATTTTCATTCATTCACCCGGCGGAATGCATGGGATCGACATCCGAATCTCGGTTCTTTCCTTTTATTTGGCAGGCTCTCGCAAGAAAATGATATTGTCAATGATGGCGAAGGAGACGTTGGCAGCGGTAGGACCCAAGAAGGGTTTAATGAGCGGACTGCAAAGCAGGATCAAAGAAAAAGGCGAAGGGCCGGTGCGGTCGATCTGCTTGCAGTTCTTCAAGTTGCGCGGGGCACGAGAGGGCGCCAGGCGCGAGCCCCGTGCAGAGGGTGTATCTCAAAACGTCCCATTCGCATTTGAACCTTGCACATTTCTGGCCCATTCTCATTTGGTCCGTCTCGTTTGAACCTTCTCATAAGATCCGAATCGTGTTTTTCGCAACTGGGCCCATTCTCATTTTGCCCGTTATCTGAAAACGTCCCATTCGCATTTTGACCGTGCGCATTTCGTCCCATTCTCATCTGGTCCGCCTTGTTTGAACCTTCTCATAAAATCCAAATTGTATTTTTCGCAACTGGACCCATTCTCATTTCGCCCGTTCGCGCTACGACCGAATGGCAGTAGTTCAGTCATGCTTCTAACGTCGTTATGCCTTCGCGGCTTTGTTGATAAGCCTTACCTTGCTTGGGCCCCCAACATACCATCAGCTATATGTTATGTGTAGAGGTACGCACTGAGAATCGGACAGTGACGCCTGCTTCCCTTCCTCTAAGCAAACGAGAAAAAAAGCGATGAACATTTAATTTGGAAACTTCGTTTGAACAGAAATAGCGTACATAATAGCAGTGGTTCTCAACCATTGATGTTTCGCGGACTCCATTGTACAAAGGCGGAGATGATGGAGGACCTTGTTTGGGGAATAGAAAGGTATAGGTTTTCATGATAATGATTTAATAAATGAATATAACTAATTGTTAGTGTGAAGTAGACTTATCTCATTGACATACACACGAGAGTACTCACCCGAAAATTGGAACGTTTCTTCTCAACGTGAAGAAAGACAACTAATATTGCCGTGCTTGACTGTTGAGACAGGGCTTCGCGGACCCCTAGGATGCCTTCGCAGACCCCATTTGAGAACCACTGCATTATAGAAGTGGTGGCATTGTCCCAAGTCGAGAGACTTCCAACAACGTGACATTTCGGAATATGATCTGGCTGCGATAAATAGTTGGTCTGTTTTATTGTCAGCTAGTAGCTTTTCACAACGACCTCAACGCACGGCTAAAATCCTTAGCAGAGAGAGTATGCCTGTAGCGTGGCACACACCCACACCCACGCATAAAATATATTAATATATTTATTAATATTACCCTAAAAGAACGATTTTGGTATGGAAAGAGTCAAGTGCGACGGGTCAAAGCGAAGATATCTTTTGAGAATGGCTGTTTTGAGTAGGACCTAGGTGAGAAGGACGAAACGAGAACGGACTCAAATGAGGAGGGTTAGAAATGCGAAGGACGAAACGGGAAAGAACCAAATGCGACAGGTCCAAGAGAGAAGATCTTCTTGAGATTGGTTGTTTTGAGAAGGGCCAAGTGAGAAGGGCGAAACGAGAACGGACTCAAATTATAACCACCCCGCGCACAACCGAAAAAGACCGAGGCGCGCTGTCATGCGCGAACAATCGAGGCGTTTGTTAACTGTGGCATTAAGCCTGAACTCCATGGAACGAATTATGTGACGAATTAAAGAAGTGGCGCCATTCATTGTTGTAGAAATGCTCGCAGGCATGTGCCGCGCGCCACTTCTGGGAAATTCATGGCGTCTGAACTCTAGCTCAGTGCTGCTGGTGCTGGGCTGTGCCGGCATGATCTTCCCAAGGGCTGTACGTTGCAGGAGCGCCTCGTGCACCGACGAACCTTGCGCTACTTTTGAAACATAAAGGGGCTTTATGACGAATAACTGGCGAACGCCGCCCGACGGCACGCTCGCTTTGCGCGCGACGTAGCAGCTACGGTGTTGATTCCGCGCGCAGAGCAAAAAGCCGCCGGGCAAAATTCGTCGGTTATTCGCAGCATATTCGTCCAATGGAGTTCAGTCTTTTTCCCCTGTAAAGGGGGAACACCCAGCTCGAGCTCGACGCGCGTGGAGTGAAAGCTCGCGCTGCAGAACCCAGGGATCCTGGGTTCGGAGCCCCACCCTGCCCGTTTCGATCTGGATGAGCATCGTACTGGCGTGCGGTCGTGTATCACTACTGCGTGGTGCACGTTAAAGACTCCCAGGCTAGCGGTTGTACCGCACTGGCTAAATTGCTCATCTACAGCGAGTGACTCGTCGCAACTTTAAATGGCTGACCAACTATACGCTGTATAAATATCCCCACAACCAATTTTCCCCTGTAAAGAAAGCAGCGACCCGATGCTTCAAGGTAAAGCTTCGTGGGAGTGGACGGGCAAATATGTTCCTCCAACGTCTACCTGGCATAGTATGGTTTGAGGCGGACTACATGAACAACTTCTGGGTGCAAACGGCGTCGCCGTGATGGCGAGTTTTCATGGGGCATGACCTCGTAGGTTAATTGTCCAAGACGGCGGACGACCTTGTACGGGCCGAAGTAGCGACGGAGGAGTTTCTCGCTACGACCTCGTTGGCGAATGGGGTCCATACCCAAACTTGGTCGCCAGGTTGGTATTGTACGTCATTTCGTCCAAGGTTGCAGCGTCGGGCGTCGCGTTGTTGCTGGTCTTGGATTCGGATCTTCGCTAACTGGCGGGCCTCTTCTGCGCGCTGGAGGAACGCATACACGTCGTCGGGATGGACGTCGTCTTCAACGTACGGTAACATGGCATCTAGTGTACGTTTGGCCTCTCTTCCGTATACGAGACTGAATGGCGTCATTCCTGTCGTCTCTTGCGTTGCCGTGTTGTACGCGAAAGTTACATAAGGCAAAACGTCGTCCCATGTTGTATGTTCGACGTCCACAAACATTGATAACATGTCTGCGAGAGTCCTGTTGAGGCGCTCAGTCAAGCCATTTGTTTGGGGGTGGTAGGCAGTTGTCCGGTGGTGAGAGGTTTGGCTGAAGTGCAGAATGGCTTGCATGAGCTTGGCCATGAAGGCTGTTCCTCGATCTGTGATAACGACCTCGGGAGCACCATGTCGCAGGAGAATCGCATGCACGAAGAACCGTGCTACCTCCATAGAGGTGCCGCTGGGAAGGGCCTGTGTTTCGGCGAAGCGTGTTAGGTAGTCGGTAACCACGATAATCCATTTGTTACCGGAAGCAGAAGTAGGAAAAGGACCCAGCAAATCCATTCCTACTTGTTGGAAGGGCTGCATGGGCGGCTCTATGGGCTTCAACGGTCCTGAAGGTCTTGTAGGCTGGCGCTTTTCGGCATTGGCATTCTCGGCAAGTGCGTACGTACTCGAGCGACGTTGGTAGCAAGGCGTGGCCAGAAGTAGCTTGTAGATCCTGCCGAGGGTACGCGTAAGTCCCAGATGTCCCGATGTTGGCTCGTCATGCGCCGCTTGAAGGATTTCGTCGCGGAGGGCTGTAGGGACCACAAGTAGGTACTGTGCCTTGTTAGGAGCGAAATTTGTCTTTACGAACATGTCGTTTCGCAGGCAAAATGCGGATATGCCGCGCTTGAGGACTCTTGGGACTGTGGTGGTTTTGCCTTCAAGGAAGTCGATAAGCTTGTTTAGGTCTGGATCAGCTCGCTGTTGCTGAGCGAAGGTACTAGCACTGATCGCACATAGGAACGTGTCTTCGTCGTCCGTGTTTTCTGATGGTGAGTCGACAGGTGCACGCGAAAGGCAGTCGGCGTCGGAGTGTTTGCGTCCCGACTTGTGTAGGACTATGAAGTCAAACTCCTGCAGCCTCAAGCTCCAGCGTGCGAGGCGTCCGGAGGGGTCCATTAAACTGGCGAGCCAACACAAAGAGTGGTGATCAGTGATTACCTGAAAGGCTCGCCATATAGGTAGGGGCGAAATTTGGAAATCGCCCATACGATGGCGAGGCATTCCCTTTCGGTTGTGGAGTAGTTTTTTTCGGCTTTGGGTAAAGAACGGCTGGCGTAGGCGATAACTTGCTCAAGTCCGTTCTGGTGTTAAAGGAGCGGTGCAACAATATTCAATTGGAATGTTTTTCACTTTACACGAGCTTACTGGCACTAGCTGGGACTCAAGGATACTCACACGCAACGCCACTGACCAAGAAACTCCTTCGTTGCGGTGTAATTTCAAGGACAAAATCGATCATTTTCATTCAATCTCTCCTTTGCAAAATTTGATGACGTAACGTGGGGATCGCAGTACCCCCAAGTGACGATATTTGAATGCGGTTCATAGATTGGACCCGAGCATTGCGTGGGCACTCGATTTGGGCTCGTGATAATTACTAGCTCGAGAAGCATTCGGGTAGTGGCCCGTGTCCAATCGCTGCAACGACGACAATAGCCGAGCCATAACAATGTCTGGAACTCAGCGCGTGTCCTGTGCTTTGCCAACCCCAGCGCGTGGCTATGAAAAACATTGGCGGCATATAATCGGCTCCAGATCACGTGGCTGCTTGTTCTGGCTGCGAGTTGAGGGGGTGAACGCTGCTCGTTTTTCTTTAATTTTTTTCTGGGACTTCTATTGCGTGGGGTGAAAAACGAACGCGTGTTTCATAGGTCATTAACGTCAGGGATCCGTTTTAAGCGGTATTTGCGCAAAGTACAAAAATTGTTGCATCGCCCCTTTAATAAGGGGCTGTGCAACAATTTCCAGACTTTGGCCAATTAACCGCGGAAATTAATCGGCGTCACCTACGGAACGAAAAGCAGAAAACCGTATTTTCTTGCAAGCGCTAGTTCTTATTAAAAAAAATGAAACAAATCGAAGGTCAAAGTGCCCTCCACTCTCCACGTCGACTTTCGAGTGACGTACTCTGGAGGTTCACGTAGTTTCCCCTTGGGGCTCTCTTCAGAGACCAGCCGCTTCCTCGGCGATTGCCAACTTTGAAAGGATTAGCCTCGTCGAAGGTCGCGGCGAGCGATCGACCCAAAGGACCGTTCACCGCGGGGCTGACGGCGAGTGTAGCAGCGGAGGGGGACAGGGTTTGTTGACTTCCGCGTACCCCCAGAGACGGTGTCATTTAGTTCCCGTAACCCCGACAGGCGGCTGCAGATCGGAAAATAATTCGTTTTTTTGCTTTGCGATTGCAGAAACAGCAGTTTTTCGGGGAAAGGTGACGCGTTTTGGATCACTTGGGCTTGCATCAACAATATAAAAAATGCAAACTGCCAGTTTTTTCAACATTAAAATTGTTGCTCTGCCCCTTTAAACAAGAACAGCGCCGAGGCCTACAGAGCTGGCGTCGGTATGAACTGCTGTTTCGGCGTTCTCGTCGTAGTGGGCCAGTAACGGGGGCGACTGTAGGCGCTTCTGAAGCTCCCGGAATGCATCTGCTTGCTCTGGCTCCCAGGTAAACGGTACATCATCGTGCGTCAAGCGCATGAGGGGCTCGGCAAGTTGAGAAAAGCCCTTGACAAAACGTCTGTAATAAGCGCAAATGCCTAGAAACCTGCGAACGGCTTTTTTGTCCGCTGGCTGCGGGAAGCGTGCAATAGCTGCAGTTTTCTGGGGATCAGGATGAACTCCACTTCCACTAACGATGTGTCCGAGAAATTTTAGTTCTTCGTAAGCGAAGTGACACTTCTCCGTCTTAAGTGTTAGTCCTGAAGACTTAATTGCTTCGAGTACCGTTTCCAGTCTCCGTAGGTGTTCATCGAAGTGCGTGGAGAACACGACAACATCATCGAGATATACGAGGCAGGTCTGCCATTTGAGCTCTGCCAACACAGTGTCCATAACTCTTTGAAACGTTGCTGGCGCTGAGCAGAGGCCGAAGGGCATGACTTTAAACTCATACAGTCCGTCAGGGGTTATGAAGGCTGTCTTTTCCCGATCCCTCTCGTCGACCTCGATCTGCCAATATCCCGTCTTGAGGTCCATCGAAGAGAAGTACTTGGCGTGGCTTAATCGGTCTAGAGTGTCGTCGATTCGGGGTAAAGGATAGACGTCTTTCTTAGTGATTTTGTTTAGCCGGCGATAGTCAACGCAGAACCTGAGGGTGCCATCTTTTTCTTCACAAGAACGACAGGCGATGCCCAAGGGCTTTTCGAGGGTTGAATAATGTCGTCGGAGAGCATCTCTTTAACTTGATGTTGAATTGCCTCGCGCTCCTTGAATGAAACTCGATAAGGAGATTGTCGGAGGGGGCGTGCGTCCTCGTTAGTTATGATTCGATGTCTCGCAATCGGGGTTTGCCGGATTTTCGAAGAGGACGAGAAAGAGTCGTGGTAGCGTTGAAGTAGGTGCTGTAGTCGGTCCTGTTTTTCCCGAGACAACGCAGGGTTTACATCGAATGCGGGAGCAGCCTCTTCCGTCACGGAAATTGTCGAGGTTGTATCGGAGAGGGTCAGAGCGTTACTGACCTCGGCGGTGTCCTCTAGGGAAGCCAGTGAGGTGCCCCGGCTGAGATGTTGGTATTCCGAAGTGAAGTTTGTTAGCAAGATAATCGCTTGTCCTTGTTCAAGGCGAACGACTCCCCTCGCAACCGAGATTCCTCGTTGAAGCAGCAGAGATCTATTGCTTTCAACGACTCCCTCGTAATCACTGGATACGGCAGCTGTTACAGAGACAAGGACACTTGAGCGGGGTGGTAACGTAACATGCTCGTCGAGTAGCGTAAGCGACGTCGGCTGGACGTTGGGCGGGATGGCGTGCTCTGTAGAAAATGTGACCGACTTTGATTTGAGATCGATGACAGCGCTGTGCTCAAGAAGAAAATCCATACCCAGGATAACGTCCCGCGAGCACTGGTGCAAGACGAGGAACGTCGCAGGATAAGTGAAATGGCGGATTGTAACCCTCGCTGTACATCGTCCGGTGGGAGTCACAAGATGACCTCCTGCTGTACGAATCAGAGGGCCGTCCCAGGGGGTCGTCACTTTCTTTAGAGCTCTTGCAAACTGTCCGCTCATAACGGAGTAGTCAGCGCCCGTGTCGACGAGAGCGGTTATGTCGCGTCCGTCGAGAGATACGTTCAGGTCGGCAGTGGTCGTCAGGGCGTCGTTGGGACGTCGTGACGTCGAATCGCGGCTGCGTCGGTGCTGGTTGGGAGGATGTTCGCGACCGCGCTGTACAGCAACCCCACCTCCAGGGGTTGCTGCCCTCAGTTTCCCCTACCGGGGCTGGGCGACCTGCGTCTCGCGGCTTCTGAAGAGGGACGGCGTTGTGGCGAAACAGGTCGACTAGGCGATGGAGACCGTGAGAAGCGCCGGGGTCCTCGCCCAGGCTCAGCTAAATAGTGTTGGATTTCTTGTGGTCGCTCTCCAACCCGGGGGCGTGGAGCGTCGCTAGAAAAACCTCGAAGTCCAAGTCGGCGGTATGGGCAGAAGCGGTATACGTGACCGGCTTCTCCACAGTGAAAGCAGAGAGGGCGGTGATCAGGCGTGCGCCAGATTTCGCTCTTCGGCGTGCCAGGGCGTCGTGGGTTGGAGGAAAAGTGTTGGTGGGAGGCGGATAGTGATCTGATAATGGTTCCCATTGAGGATTCGGGAGGTGGGCAGGTCTACGAGCAGCGGCAGCATACGTCATAGCCTGAGGTCGTTGTGCTTCTGGTGAAATATCCATTGAGCTCAACGCCTGCTGCAGTTCTTCTCGTATTACCTCGGACAGTGATGAGACTTGAGGTTGCTGCGTCGTTGGAAATAGCTTCCGCAACTCTTCGCGCACGACGATTCGAACGGTGTCCCGCAACGTCTGGGCGTCAACTCCACGGGGTTCGGCGTAGGTGGCGGAAATCGCTGGCACCGGTCGATCGTACTGCCTCGTTCGCATGTCAAGGGTCCGTTCAATGGTTGAAGCCTCGGCGACAAACTCCGCAATTGTCTTTGGAGGGTTGCGTACTAGTCCGGCGAAGAGCTGTTCTTTCACTCCCCTCATAAGGATCCGGAGCTTTTTGTCTTCGGCCATGTCGGGGTCGGCGCGCCGGAACAAACGCTTCATTTCTTCAACAAAGACCACCACTGTCTCATTGGGGTGCTGAAGACGTGTTTGAAGCAGTAGCTCGGCTCGCTCTTTTCGTAGGACCGTGGAAAATGCTTGCAGAAAGCAAGCCGTGAACGAGTCCCACGTTATCAGTAGGCGTTCCTGGTTCTCAAACCACGTCCTTGCCGAGTCTTCTAGCGCGAAAAACACATGGTTGAGTTTTTGTTCAGCACTCCACCTGTTAAAGGCAGCCACCCGCTCGAACTGTTCCAGCCAGTCGTCGGCATCTTCTTGCGGAAGCCCGTGAAATGAAGGGGGTCCCGTGGTCGTTGGAACATGACCGGCGATGGTAGTGCACGTTCTTCCCGGTTGTTGGCCATTGTTGTTTTTCTTGTCCTCTTCACAGAAAGAAATCCGCACTCCGGGGACAGACCTTGGAGGCGACGGCTTCTGCAGTGCACGGGGGTGACGTCAATGGGGCTTGGTCGGCGAGGACTATTATCTCGGCTGCTAAGAGGAGTCCGGGGCATACGTCGTACCCCGCACCTCCACCAGATGTCACGTAGGCGAAGGAGACGTTGGCAGTGGTAGGACCCAAGAAGGGTTTAATGGGCGGACTGCAAAGCAGGATCAAAGAAAAAGGCGAAGGGCCGGTCCGGTCGATCTGCTTGCAGTTCTTCGCCCCATAGGTGGCAGCACATATTCACCAAAAGGTCCATTGGACCTTTTGGCAAATATGCGCTGCCACCTATGGGGCGATGGGCGAACCTGAGGCGCACTGGGCTGGAGAGTATTTGTAGAGAAAACAACGTGCACGTTAGGCTTCTTGTGTGTTACCGGTTCGTTTTCTTTTTGGTTCTTCGAGGGGTCGGACTTGTCAACTCTCCTGACTGCGCGAATCCAGGCTGCCCGCTTAACGGGATGAAGCTTACCACACGGAAAGCGAAAAAAGCTAGTCACAACCTGGGCGATAATAGTTCCGACAGCCAAAGGCTAGACAGTTCACCGGCATGATTGCGGTGCACGTCCTAATCTAGAACGGGCGTCGTCAGTACGATGCCTCGTGTTCGCCTTGTTCGTAACATCAAAACTTGAGTCTCGACTCTCGATGGTCTTATTTTCTTCTTCTTCCAAGGCGCCCAAAGTACAGTGAACTAGAATAGAACCAGTGGAAAAATAGCCGGCATCCAGGTAGAGGCGCTTCGTAGTAGAGACCTACCAGGTAGCGCTGGTGTTCGATTCCGGAGCACTCCTGCCAGCGAAGTTCGCGCCAAGCGTAGCTGTTTTCTGATCTTAGCGGTTCATTAGTGTAGCTTATGTATGCTTTATGAATGTTCCAACGTCCATGAATTAATGTTTAATGCTTACTTGGGCAATGTGGTGGAAAACCGGGGTAACCAGTCTTGCATGCTGGCGCGTAGCGGTGTGGATCCGTCTTTCTCTTCGTTTTCACTTGCTTAGCGACAAGACTCGAACCAACGTAATCACAATGCCAAGCCCTTGACATTCACGAAAACAAATCGCGAAAACGACCACAGACACCACAGGAACCATCATGAGAACGTACGCGACGCCATATCCCATGTTACAGTAGCCAAGTCCTCCGGATTTCGACAACAGCGCCACTCGCGGCAGTCTACACGTCTGGCTTCACACAGCCAATGGGTCGGCGCTGACGCTTTTTCCACTACCCCTATATTCTAGTTCACTGTACCCAAAGGCGAGAAATGCAAGATGGCGGATTGTTTGGAACTAGAATCTCTCGAACCCAGTTGCATCAAATACTACGCGCATGCGCACCGCGTATTTCTACAAAAGGTCCATTGCGCGGGGCACGAGAGAGCGCCAGGCGCGAGCCCCGTGCAGAACCGAAAAAGACCGAGGCGCGCTGTCATGCGCGTACAATCGAGAGCGTTTGTTAACTGTGGCGATATAGTGTTATTCCTCGGTAACTTAAAAAGCTAACGAATGAAGTTCCTCCACGTTTGAACGCAAACTTTGATCCAGGCGAAAAAATCGTTCAGCCTTTCCACTCTCGTGAAGAAGAAAGACCAGCGGAGCTGTACTCGATACACTGTGTGCTTCTTCTTCGCCGTCGTCTGTTTCTCGCGCTGTTTGCTACGATCAATTCCACCAACGCTCCCAACTATCCATTCTTCTATTATAAGGAGTATTCACTGGCGGCCATATCCGTGTGCGTGGTTGCTGAGCGCGTGCTGACGGCCAGCTTCCACAGTTCTTTTGCAACGTGCAATCCACACCATCAAGATTGCCGGTCTTAGCAGGCTATTAATGTAAGCTCGTTCTGAGCATGCGCTCTAAACATTCACCTCAAATATGGCGCCCAGTGAATGCGCCCTATAGCTGGAAAGGTTGCCGGACGACGACAACGCACACTCTTCTGGAGCCGAGTGCGCGAGCGGCGCTGTTCGGGATCCGCCATCATGAAGTAAAGACGTTTATTGTCCTGGCTCCTCAGTTCTTAGTAGAACATATCGCCACACCGGCGATTCGGTAGCACTTTACTACATTGGCGACGAGGAACACAGACGCCCACGCTGGAAACGGTCCCCTGATCGGCGGGTCACCACCGGTCAGCGCAGCAAGGATGGCGTACAACGTTCCGCCCTTCAACGAGGCTACAGACAGGTGGGACTCTTATTTCATTAGAGTCGAAGCCTACTTCGAGGGGAATGAGATCACGTCGGCGCCTCAGAAGCGTGCGCTTCTAGTTTCTGCGTTAGGAACCAAAGCTATTCGCGTGTTGTCGGCAAGTTGCGCGCCATTACAAGTATCCGAGCTGAGCTACGACGAAACTGTCAAGCACCTTGATAACTACTTCACACCGAAGCCTAATGAGATAGCGGAGAGCTTCCGTTTCTTCAGCCGCCGACAAGGAGAGAACGAGACAGTTCACGATTTCCTGGTGGAGCTGCGGCGCATCGCGGATAAGTGCAACTTTGGGTCGATGCTCGACCGCATGCTACGGGACCGGCTAGTTTGTGGGCTGCGTAACGAGAAGCTACAGCAGACTCTCTTGGCACGCCGGGACCTGACGCTGGAGTCGGCGGTGGACATGGCAGTTGCTGCAGAAGCAGCGACAAAAGATGCCACGCAAATGGTGAAGCCAGAGGGAGAACTCCAGAAGATAACCGCGAGAGGGAGCAAGACCTCTCAAACCCGAACTCCTGGCAAGATCCAAGAGAAGGTGATAGCATCGGAGGCCTGCTACCGTTGCGGGAGAACTTCACACCTCCCCAAGGACTGCGGTTTTCGGAAGAAGACTTGTTTTCGCTGTGGGAAGATTGGACATGTTGCCCAGCGCTGCACTTCACGCGAGACTACGTCGCGTGGAGGGGCCAACGCCTTTGCTGGAACAGAGTCTGATGACGACTGCGGTATTGACAGCCTTTTTCCACGACCGCAGCGAGAGGACACGTTGAACCTGATTGCGCCAGTCCGACGGTTGTTCACGTGGGGGAGTGTTGACCTACTCATGGAACTGGACACCGGCTCCCCGGTCTGCGTCATTCCAAAAAGAGTATATGAAGAAAACAAAGCAAGGTGGCCTCGGTTGCAAGAAACCACGTTAAGTCTGTCATGCTACCTCGGTAGGGTGCCAATCATCGGAAAGTTGAGCTTGACGGTCAGTTATGAAGGACGTCAAGTAAAAGCCGAGTTAACAGTTTTGGGATGCAACGGACCAAGCCTGGTTGGCCGCGACGTGATTCAAGCCTTCAGCCTTCTTCCAACTCAGCTGTTGTCCTTGAAGACTGAACAACATGGAGACTTGGATCAGGTATTAGCAGAATACCAAGAACTTTTTCAACCGGGTTTGGGTCTAATCAAAGGACCGGAAGTACATTTGCACGTGAGCCCAGGAGCAACACCAAAGTTCTGGAAGGCCAGACCTGTGGCGTACGGGCTACGACAGAAGGTTACCGACGAGATCGACCGCCTGGTGGAGAACGGTATCCTCTCTCCTGTTACCCATTCTGAATGGGCAACCCCAGTCGTGCCGGTCGTAAAGAAAAACGGCTGTATCAGGCTCTGCGGGGATTTTAAACTCACCTTGAACAAGGCTTGTCCGACGGAGCAGTACCCGTTACCACTGATTGAGGACATTTTCGCATCACTGAATGGCGGTGACCTTTTCAGTACGCTGGACCTTCGGGAAGCCTATAACCAAGTTCCATTAGACGAGGAGTCCAAGAAGTTGACGGTGATCAACACGCACAAGGGCCTATATTGCTACAACCGGCTACCTTTTGGTGTTGCATCGGCCCCTTCAATCTTCCAGAGGAGAATGGAGACCTTGTTACAAGGCATTTCTGGAGTTCAAGTGTACCTGGATGATGTCCTGGTAGCGGAAAAGAACGGGGACAACGGTGAAAGGCTACGTCAGGTACTGCAAGTGCTCCGTGATAACGGAGTCAAGCTCAACAAGGAGAAATGTTGCTTCCGGAAAGCAGAAGTTATCTACCTCGGACACAGGATTGACACAAAAGGGCTGCATCCAACCGGCAAGAACCTGGAGGCCCTCCAGCATGCCCGAGCACCAACGAACGTCAGCGAGCTTCGCTCGTTCCTGGGCCTCATAACTTATTATAACCGGTTCGTGCAAAACATGGCAACATTGTTGTCCCCCTTGTACACACTGTTACAGAAGGGAGTAAAATGGCATTGGGGAAAAGATGAAGACAGGGCGTTTCAACGAGCAAAAACGATCCTAAGTGAGTCCAACATGTTAGCTCACTATGACCCTGCGAAGCCCTTGCTTCTTGAATGTGACGCTTCACCACATGGAATTGGCGCCGTCCTGTCCCACCGTTGTGGAAGCGAAGTGAAGCCTGTCGGTTTTCGTTCTCGGACACTGACGAGTGCTGAGAAGAACTACTCCCAACTGGAACGAGAAGCCTTGGCATTGGTGTTCGCTGTCACGAAGTTTAGGGACTACTTGTTGGGTAGGGAGTTCACTCTGGTTACAGATCACAAGCCCTTGGTAGGTCTCTTCCATCATGACAAGGCCGTGCCGACGATGGCTGCGGCTAGAATTCAACGGTGGGCCATCATCCTGGGTGGATACAGCTATCGCATCGAGTACCGGCCAGGGACAAGTAACGCGAATGCCGATGCCATGAGTAGACTTCCCCTTCAAGCGGATTCGCAGGAACTACAAGAGGAGGATCTTCCTGAAATAATTGCTTCCTTGGAGGAGCTGGACAACGGCTTGGTGTCAGCGAAACAGATGGCACAGATGACCGCGGAAGACAAGACGTTGCGTAGCGTCATCACTTATGTACAGCGCGGATGGCCGCGGAAGCTATTGATGGAGCAAGAGGGGCTTCGACCTTTTTGGAG
This sequence comes from Ixodes ricinus, assembly GCA_037355805.1. NCBI lineage: Eukaryota > Metazoa > Arthropoda > Arachnida > Ixodida > Ixodidae > Ixodes > Ixodes ricinus. The sequence goes on from JAZHYW010001432.1 coordinate 24,638, forward strand.
CAGGAAAGACGAGCTTTCGGTGCATCACAGCCTGCTGTACTGGGGAAACCGAGTCGTCGTTCCAAAAAAGGCTCGCGAAGCTGTCCTCAAGCTCCTCCACGAGACCCACCAAGGTGCGTCGGCCATGAAGGCAGTTGCTCGCTCAAGGTTCTGGTGGCCCTCATTGGACTCGGCTATCGTAGACCTTACCCAGAGATGTGAGACATGTATTCAAGCGGCTTCTATGCCAGCAGCACAGAAACCTGTCGACTGGCCGGTGACCGGTGAACCCTGGTCGAGGTTACACTTGGATTATGCCGGGCCCGTCGACGGAAAGATGATCCTGATTGTCATCGACGCATACTCGAAGTGGATTGAAGCTACAGCTACCAATCATGCAACGTCGGATTCCACAATCCGACAACTTCGGGAGCTGTTCAGCCGCTTTGGAATTCCACGGACTGTCGTCACGGATAATGGTACACCATTTACAAGTGAAGAGTTCTCTCAGTTCCTAAAGAGGAACCACGTGGAGCACTACCGCACGGCCCCCTATCATCCACAATCGAACGGCCTCGCCGAACGGGCCGTACGTACGGTTAAGGATGCCTTGAAGAAGACAAGCGGGTCCACACTAGACGTAAAGTTGTGCCGACTGCTTCTCAATTATCGGCGCACGCCTGTGGCTTCGGGGAAGTCTCCATCCCAGTTACTTTTGGGATACCAGATCCGGTCACGTTTGGACACGTGCTTTCCGGACAAGAGGTCAGAGCTGACTACACAGGGCGGGAGTCAGCCCACTCCGCCATTTTTTAAACCGGGCAGAAAGATATTCTTCCGAAACTTTGGTAAGGGCCCAAAGTGGCTGCCGGGAATCGTCAAGAGCGCGGAAGGCTCACGCATGGTGACGATACAAGCCAATACGGACCTGGTGCGTCGCCATCTTGACCAAGTTCGCCAGCGGCGCACAGAAGACCCACTTGGGTTTCCCGATTGGACTGACCCAGAGGCGCCACTCACACCTACATCATCAGAGGGCAAGGTTCCCTGCGACGGACCTCTAGCTGAACGAAGCCTGGACACGTTGCCGGGCCAGAATTCCACTGATTCAAGTCCCGCAAACCCAAGTCCATCTAAATGTCCCTCAACAAACCAGAACCAGTCCCTCTCAACTCCTGTGCCACTTCCACGGCGCTCGACTCGAGAGAGGAAACAGGTTCAGCCCTTCCAGTCTTCTTTTTAAGGGGGAAGATATGATGGGAACTGAGCCCAGACGACGACGACAACGCACACTCTTCTGGAGCCGAGTGCGCGAGCGGCGCTGTTCGGGATCCGCCATCATGAAGTAAAGACGTTTATTGTCCTGGCTCCTCAGTTCTTAGTAGAACATATCGCCACACCGGCGATTCGGTAGCACTTTACTACAGAAACCATACTGGTTGTGTGCTTGCCTGCCGTCGCTTATAGATGGCGGTAGCTGTCCAGGTAGGTTTGTGTCGACATACACGCACACGATCCTTGGGAACCTAGCCCTTAACGGCTCCGCTGTAAAAGAAATAAGCCCGTAGCAGACGACACGTAGCCTCATCAGTGCTCCGCCATTGGCTCTGCGCCTACAGTGTTGCGTCAAAATGGCGGGCGTCTCCTCTTGCTCCCTTTTTCTCTCTCGCTCTTTCGACGCCCTCCTCCTCTCCTCCACTTTTCTCCTCTGCAGCGCCTTCGTCGCCACCACCTACTGACCAGACTCTCCCAATATACGGCTCTGCGGCAGCAGGTTCAGTATGGTGGTGGTTGTGAGCGTGCATCGCGTGCACGGGCTACTGGCGATGGCACGTGCTGACTGCAGCGATTCTTTCTGCTGCCCTGTCGACTGCAGCGCCGCGATTGTTGTCCGCACGCGTAGCTTCACGACGCTCCCATTGTCGAGTCGTGCCGGTCCAAACACTGCTCCGTATTCTAGTGCACTGCAGTTAAACGTTTCATTGAGCATTTCAAGCTGCGGTGTTATTTCACCCGGCCAGCAGGCAAGTCCTTTAAAGGTTCGACTCCATGGGGCAGAAGGCACTGCGAAAAACCGACGAACTTTGCCCGGCGGCTTTTTGTTCTGCGCGTGGCATCAACACAGTGGCTGTTACGTCGCGCGCAAAGCAGAGCATGCCGTCGGCGCCGATCTAAGCGAACAACTGACGAACTTCGCGCGAAGTTCGTCAGTTGTTCGTCGCAGAATTCTCTCCATGGAGTTCAGCCTTAACGTAGGTCCCTTTGCAATCGGCGAATCAGCCAGCGCTCTTGGGTCGCGAGCATCGCGCGGAGTGATCGCGAACTGATTCGCCGCTGATCGCAAAGGTCCCTAGCTAAAGGGACCGTTATTCGTTCTGTTTATGAACCGAAGTTCTCTGGGACTGTCAAAGACTTTAGCACCGCCTGGTGGCGTTTGCCACGAAAGTGGTATATTAGCGGCGAGATTTTTGTTGGCGCCCTCCTATGGTTCCCTCTCGTGACGTTATTACCTTTGGAACAAAGAGTTCGATGGTGTTTGTAACTAGCATGGTGGAAGCTTGAAATCATTGCGCTCTCGGAGCAACACTACCAACACCGTCAAAATTCAAGCTCTTTCATTTCTCTTGTTTCTGTCGATCAGACATCCTTTGCTGACGTCATAGTCAGTATTCGACCAATCGTGGAAGGCCGACCACAGCGACGCTTTCGATCGCTCACGTCGCGTAGCGCAGCTCTGAAATGAGCGACCCTTGGAAGCGAATGGCGGTGGGGAACCTGCTCGTGGCACGTGACTTGCGCGTTTCCACAACAATGGTTGGCGGTACTTTTAAAAAAACGCCTTTATCAAAGGGCTTTATTTGACGCTACTTGTAAAATACGCACATCAATGGGCTTTAGGTGGTGCAGGGCAGGCCCTAGTGCGTCTGGACGGCGTTCTCGAGTTTCTCTCAGTGAGCGACGGGGCTTGGGGGGCGGGCTGCGTTGTGGCTCGGCGTTACACTGGGGTCCCGGGCGGCACCGAGGCCCACGAAGGCGACTAGGAGCAGGGCGGTGCCGAACATATCCCCAAAGCCCGTGAGCAGCGGGATCAGGGCGTTGTCCGGGTCGATCTTCCGCCGCCACATCCAGTACGCGCCAATGCGGGCCAGGTACAGCAGCACCGTGAGCTGCGGGCAAGACGACGGGTCAGCGCGGGGATTTACAAAAACCTAGAACCGCCCCCACAAAACACTGAGGCCGCCTCGCAGCATATCCGACCCTGAGGAATGCGAAACTTCCACGGCATACATGGGGTGCACTAGTTCGTATCAAAATGGCTGCGGATGATCGTCGTAGAACAGCAGTGCGAGCTTGGGTCTACGACGAGTAAATAATTGTAATTTCGTGAAATACGAGCGATATAAGAGTGTTACTCACACTTCCAGCTCAGTAATGTTAAAGCAAGCACCTTCGATTTGAAGCCGATCATCCAAATCTCTGTAATGCGAAATTAGAGCACAGCTCTTGAGGAGCAGGGGAGCGTACGAAGGGGCGGGTATGCCCCTCTTCCTCTGTACCCTCGCCTCCTCCTCTTTACCCTCCCTCCTCCTCCTCCCCTCCTCACCCTCCTGTCCTCCTCCCTCTTGGTCTCCTCCTCTCCCCTTCCTCCTCCCCGCCTTCTCTCCTCCTTTCTGCCTCCTCCTACTCTCCCCTCCGCCTCCTTCTCCCCTCCTCCTCCTACGTACCCTGCCATCCTCTTTCCTCGTACCCTCCCCTCCTCCCACATTTTCCCCGCTAAATATAGCTGGAAAATTGACGCCACGTGACCTCAACGCCAATTCAGTTTTCCTGCTAAATTTAGAGGGGAAATGGCGTCACATGACCTCAACACCAATTCAGTTTGCCTGCTAAATTTAGTGAGGAAAATGACGTCACTTGACTTCGTGACGCGTCACCGATGAACAAATTCAGTTTCTCCACTACATTTAGTGGGGACAGCACGGGGAACACTCCGTCATCTTGATTGTTTACCTTCGCTCGTGTGCGGCGAGGAGTCGCTAGAAATGTGACTCTACAAAGTGCTAGTGCGTTCGAAGAGCGGGAAATTACCACGAGACGACATCAACCAGTGACTGTGATTAGAAAAGTTGACACGGGGAGTATTTTCCACTTTGTTTTATCAAAATGTTCTTCATTCGCTGACAAAGCAGATCGCCCTAACCGAGGAAAACCGTATGAAGTGTTTCTGTCCGGTTCTTTCCTTCATACAATTCCTATTTCTACTATAAAATTGTGTTTCCACCGGCAGTACCCCAAAGCGTCTTTTGTGATCGCTTCATTTCCCAATTCGTCCTGGGTATTTTTGAGACAAATCAGGTTTCTGGTAGCAGCTGTTTCCAAGTTCCAAGCGTCCATCAATCATGATCACAGTGGTCGTTTTAATTTTTTGATATTTTAGTGTTTGCTTTCCTGAATTATTTTTATTATATTTTATCAACGGGTGAGTAGGCATGCCCTTTAATTTGACTAGCATTAATATAAGCTGGTCTCTCGGCATTTGTAATTTCAACACCAGTCTGAACCTTCACGACCGTAGCTGTGACCATTTCAACAATCGCTTTCCGTTATTACGCAGTATAAACATTTATCAAATTATTCTTGATGCACGCAAGCCTTAATTATCGTTAAACAACGTTTTCGAAGGCTTTATTTGAGTAAGACGTTATTGATAGGGAACTAGCTCTGCCATCGAAGCTATCTGTGTTGTCGTGTTGCCGTCCCGAAATTCGCTCAGTCAGCGATCAGGGCAACACACGTTGTCCAATACAAGTTGGTGCTCTTTTTGTTGCCGAAAACTGTCATACCGAGGCAACAATTCAGTTGTCGTCCACGTTGTCCTGCTGTTGCCGCGATGCGACAGGTTTGTCGGACAACACGGGGAGCAAGCGAGAAGTTGCCCGACTGTTGGACAATGTGTTGTGTTGCTGTTGCCGTCGTGTTGCCTCAGTGTGACAGGGCCTTAAGAGCTGCGCTCTGAAAAGCTGAAGGTGCTTTTATCGTTTTATCTTGCTAAAGATAATGTCATATAGTAATATGCCAAAGGACCGTACGGAGAATCCTACTGTACCCTGAAAAAGGGACAAAAAAAAAAAACGCTAGGAGGAAACAGGATAAAAATCACAGCAAGACACAGATGCACTGCTCTGCCTCACTGGGAGTGAGGATTGCATGTTTACACATGTTTTCGAGCTTGTCATGATTGATAGGGGGTTCATTGTGAGTGCACGTAAAGGAATTGTAAGAACGGTAAAGACCACACCAAGAAGAAATGATGTTGCTCTACGGTAGAACGCGGTTGAGAGACACCGGCACAGTTCTCGCAAGCAACTCTCATAAGTGCAGTCTCGTACCTTACAGTTCCACAACGTTGTCTTAGGACTAGGAGCCATAATAAGACGACCCACTGGAGAGCCACACTTGAGAACAATTCTGGCCCTCCAATGAAGGGCCAAATTTCTCGCCAATGTCAGAGCAGCGGGAGATCCGGAGCGAGCCTGGCTGCCGAAGAATAGCGCAAGTTGTCCTTTGCTGAACACTTTCCACTGATATTGCGAGATCAACCTGATAGGAGTCTGGTATGGAGCTGCGGTACTCCAGGTATGGCAGGACCAGGACTGTGAAAAGCCCCCAAGTGCAGTGGCGTACCAACTTGTTTTTGAGTGGGGGGGGGGGGAGGGGCAACCAGGCCCCCCCTCCCCCACGGCCGGGGGCGGTGCCCATGGTATCCCTTGGGCGCCGCCGGCCAGTGCTTGCCCTGCCCAGTGGCGGCTTTTTCAGGGGGGGGGGCAAAACACATGCCTTGCCCCCTCCCCTCTGACCACTGGGGGGGGGGCAAGTGCCCCTTGACCCCCCCCCCCTCCGGTTGGTACGCCCATGCCTAAGTATCTTATGCGCTCTAAAAGGGTATATTCTTACACCCCTTTGTCTCATCTATTACACCCCAAAACTTCAGTTCGACGTACAGCGCACTGACGTCGATCTGCGGTACTAACTTTCACGAGAGGCTTGATAGCCGTGTGGCTATCAAGCCGCACGGCTATCAACTTATTAAAATAGTTAATGTACGTGTTACTGCGTCTGTTCGACTATAGTGCGCTCTACGTCGAACTAAAGTTTTGGGGTGCATTGTATGGGGCCAAAGGGTGTAAGTGATACCCTTTTTTTTGTAGAGTGTGGCCTACTTCACTGGACATGCAAAGTACGAAACCCAGCGTTCTTCACGTTTTGGACAAAGCTGCCGACATGCTTTGTGAAGAAGCGTAGAGTTGTTTATAGTAGACTATAAACTGCTGCCAGTGTAGCGCCCGCCTTTCACACTTCTTCCTCGTCGTTGCTAGGACTGAACTTCGTCGTCCTCTTTTGAACTAGGATGTAAGTTCCAACGAGGCTTGTCTTCACCTCAGACAGTCAAACATTTAGAAATTTTCCAAGCTAAAGTTAATTTAGTTATACCTTACCCAATACCTGTACCACGAGCAACAAAAAGTGTTAAGCTCAAATGTATGCCACGCTGCGTCAAATGTATGCGCGCTGCTTTTTGAAGACAACCCAGTTCCCAGGTAAACGCGGAATATAAAATGTACAGCACTCGAGCCCATCCTGGTACTATGGCAAATAGTCGAAAACGATTCTTTTTGAAGAAACTGGTGTCAGATTGCGGATGGTTCGGTAGTTTCTTCGCACTCATTCATATTTTGAAATTTGGGCACCCGCGCCTCGCCAGGCAACTTTTTGAGGACTACCCAGTTCCCAGAACAAGGCATAATCTAAAATATAGTGCCCTCGCGCCCATCCTAGAGCTATGGCAAATACTCGAAACCGAATGCTTTTTGAGAAAACCGGTCTCAAATTGGGGATGGTTCGGCAGTTTTTACGCATTCATTAATCTTTTGAAATTTGTCCACACGCGCCTCACCAGGGATATCTTTGAGGACATCCCGATTTCCAACTAAAGACGAAATATTAAGTTTAGAGACCTCGAGCCCATCCTGGTACTATGGCAAATACTCGAAACTGAATTCTTTATGGGAAAATCGGCCCCAAAGTGGAGATGGTACGGCTGATTTTAGGCATTTGTTCATCTTTCGAGATTTCGGCATACCCTCTCCTGCCAGGGAGCTTTTTGAGAACAACCTTTTACCCAGCTAACAACACAATATAAAATTTAAAGCCCTCGACCCTATCCTGCTACTATGGCTAATACTAAAAAAAATCCTCTCTGATAAAAAAAGGTCTCAAAGTGGGGATGGTTGGGCTGATTATACGCATTCGTTCATCTTTTGAAATTTGGCCAACGGCGCCTCATCCAGGAACTTTTTGAGGTTGGCCGAGAAGTTAACTGGTAATGAAATGCAAAATTTAGGGCTCTCGTCAATAAGCTGCTACCATGGCAAATCCTCTAAAATAAGCCATAATTGTGTAAACTTGTCTTGAAGTGAACATGGTTCGACTATCATCAAAATATCAGCGCGAAAGACAAAGGGGAGGACAAGCGCTGGTCCTGTCCTCACTTGCTTTTTGTATTTATGTATTTAGAATACTCTGAACCTTTCGGTCTACACAGGCGGGAAAAATACAACTCACACAAAACAAGAAATTCAATCATGCACTCACCGCGTGAAGCGAGCGCAAGTAAGTTGTAGGCATACCCACGCATGCTCAAGATATAACATTTTCACATGCAAAACGTAACTAAACAGTTCATTCCGGTGTGCTACAAATAATTCAGGATTGCAACAATTGACAAATTGCTCTGGCAGAGCGTTCTCCTCAGTAATGGTTCGGCCAAAAAAAAAAGAGTATTTAAAGACATCATTTCTGTCCTGCTAGGTGAAAGTGTTTTAGAATTACTCGTCCTTTCAAGTGTGGTGATGAAGGCAAAAAGTACAGTTGGGAATAATCTTTGTCAAGTCATTGGCTAGAACGTATAATTATTTTAGTCTACACAATTTCCTTCTTTTCTAAACAGTCAAGCCGCACTTCATTTCTTGTTGCAGTAACCGATTCAGTGCGCCTGTACTGAGGAAAACCAACCTAGGGGCCTGTATCCTTTTTATTTGCTCGCCCTGCTGGTTCCTGTATGGGTCCCATACGCACCCCGTATATTCCAATATTGAACGTCCATAACGTTTATATGCAACTAATCGTCTCTTGTGCTAATATTCAACCAACTTAGCCACCAACCTATTTTGTTATGGTTCGACTGTTTTTAAGCATTCGTTTCATAATTTCAAATTTAAACACCCGCACCACACCCACGAACTTTTTGGGATCGGCCGAGGTCTTTACTGCTGACGAAACACACAATTAAGGGCACTTCACTGCATGCTGCTAGGCAAATCTTCTAAAATGAGCCATCTTTGAGGAAGCTTGTCTCCATATGGACATAGTTCGGCTGTTTTTAGTCATTCGTTCATAATTTCAAATTTGGGCACCCGCTCCTCATCCAGGAACTTTTTGAGATCAGCCGAATTTTTAATTGGTGACAAAAAACAAACTTTTTATGCCTCCGAACACAAGCCTCTGCTATTGCCAAATCTTGGGCTTCAAACCTCTTCGAAGATTGTGATATCTAGTCGGATATTTCAATACGCAATTTTCCCAATTTTTTAGTTTTTTGTTGTTTCTGTTTAAGGCGATTGGGATAATTAATTTAATACAAATGTTTAGTACGTACCGATATATTACTTTTGCCATCGGACTGTTAAGTTCAAGGGAACTATCATCCTTTTATAAATCGTTTATTCACTGCAGTGCTTTCATTCCTTACAGTAAGAAAGTCACCGTTATAATTGCATAACAATAATAATGAGAGAAAAAGTTTTGAAAACTTTTTATTATTTTAGATTATCGTACTACAAACCGTTGTTTTGTTGTCTAGCTTATTTATCTCAGTAGCAAAATACTGGAAATGTTCGTAAACGTCTAAACGAGAATGAATCTGCTTTATTTGCTGAATTGGTCTCAAGAACCCAAGAAAATAATTTTGAGAAAAAAAAAATGTAGCTAGCACATTATTGATTATTGTGGTTTATTGTAGCCGAACAATACGCGTCTTAGACACTACAAATTTTGCGGCAATATTGGGGAGGGATCTTAACTAATTTATACAATCATAACGGTTTCTTTAGAATAAACTGTACACTTCGATTAACTTCGATACTATCCGTAGTTGCAAAACACGTTTATTCAACTGAGAAACCTGCAGTTTAGACGTCACCATGTTAAAATTTGGCACAAGAAAAGCGGTTTATGATGGAATAGAGTAGTAGCATGGTAAGTTGTTCAAAGCATAATGTTTCGGCGTGGTGGCCGTGTTTGTTTAAGAAATACATGGGCTAGCTTCTATGGGAGCGCTGCCGAAACCCGCCAAGAGATGGCACAAAGTTCTGGGGATGACAATGCCATTTGCTTCGAAGTGCTGCACGGACCTCGTGCACTGGCCCTTTGACGCCACTTACGAAACTAACACAAACACATCAAGGGGTTTTAGGCGGAGTTAGCCATTTGACAAACTGGTGATGCTCAGTTTATTTATATAAAGTTCAAAATGAACAGCACTCTCTATTGATGGCTGATTCACACGACGAACTGATTCGCAGACGGATTGATCGCGTCCGTGGTACATCCGTCTCCCAAGCGCATCCACACAAAGGAGCAGCCGAGCGGACAGCGAGGAGGACCAAACCTGTTCGCGACCCCACAGTGCCGCTAAACTCCAAAACCGCACTGCATCACTGTGGCACCGTTGTCCGAGAGAGAAATAGACAGCAGTGACGAAAGTGAAAACAACATCAGAACAAGAGACAGACACACACAAGAACTGTGTGTGTCTGTCCCTCGTATATCTTCTGTGTTTTTATTCTTTCCGTGTGAACTGTACTCCATCCAACGCGCTCTGTTAAGTGTACCTATCAGAACATAACAAGATATGTAGTCCTGTCTTACTCTTTCTTGTTACTTTCTGTAACCTGGTCTTGTAATTTAGAATAATATACTGCTACGTAACATTCAATGATGTGGAAGGTGCTGGTGCACCTTAAGGTGAACAACGTGCGACTTCGTTATGCAGTTTCCTTGTTTCTTCGAGAATATCTAATTGAATACGAGACACACTGTCATGGCGTGCATGAAACGTCAACAGAAAGGTCGAGTGAGTGCAGACTCCGCAGTCCACTTATGCCTGATTCACACGACGAACTAATTCGCGGATGGATTGGTCACGTGACAAGACGTCCACAGATTGTCATTCGCTCAAGCGCATCGACACGAAGGAGACGAGCAGACGCCAACGATGACATACTGAATCCACTTGCGGCCTTGCAGTTTCGCAACGCCGCACTGTGGCATCGTTTTCCAAGAGCAGAAGTAATGCTGGCGGCTACCAGCACAGCGCTATCACTAAAAAACTCGTATTTTTCGCCCACAATATGCGAAGAAACGAAAGCGAGAGCTGAAGCACGGTCACGCAATGCGGGTGGAACGATGCCGTCATGTACCTAAGGACGGAGATGCAACGTGGTTAGTTCTGATAGCCGTCGTGGTTGTCGATAGATACTGCCAAAGTGGGATTGCGCATAACGCGACTATGTTTGAAAACAAGTCTTCCAAGCAGACGACACGATAGTTCTCCCTTTGTCCCACAATGCTCGGCGGGACGCCAAGGCTGCTCTTTTCTCTCGCTTCGCGGGGTACGGAGGACGTGAGTCCCGACTTCCCTCTTCTCGAGGCAAGAGGGGAGATTCTTCGGGCGCGCGGCGACGACAAGGGACGAGGGCAAAATCTCGACAGAGTGTCGCCCATATAGCTTTAAAGGAATCGCCGCAGTTCCACAACGAGCGAGACAGGCTTATACTTTGCTGACCGTATGACACGAGTATGGTCCCGCTCAAGAAGTCTTCAGCGTCGATGCGATCAAGCCCTGCGGTCGCGGAGGGGCGTTTGGAATTGCCTTTACGCACCGCTTTCTTGCGCACCCTCTTCAGCACACCACAGCTGTAAGGAAGGTCTTGCTGCATGAAAAACTAGATAGACGTGCAAAAAGATCGCGGCATGCTAGGCAACTTTTAACAGAGGCTTCTTGACGCGGAGGAGTACCAGACCCTGCGGCGTGTCAGCCGGGCAAAGTTCTAGCAGCTTCTTTTACGCATGGAACCAAGAATGGTGCGACAAAACGAAACAGCGAATGGACAAAACGCAGTGGTGCGCTATCTTTGTGTGACTCATTCGAAAACAAAATATTGCTGTGCTGTAGCTACACTACTGTAAATGCTTTGCAAGTCAATGACCTGCCATAAATCCGCGTGTGAAAAGACACTCGGCCTTTTCAGTCTGGGCCTTCGTGGACGAGGCGCGGATCCCAGGAATCGCCGACATGATGGTCATGTGATAAACGGTCCACGGATGAAAATCGCGATTCGATCCATCGTGTTAATCTGCCATTGTTTGAAAATTATCCTAATATGAACAATTGATCATATTTAGGAAAGAACAGTTGTGTTCTATAAAACAATGCAACTAAAAGGAAGTTTTTTTATATTTTTTTAAAATAAATAATGCCTGCTCCTTTGACAACGAAATGGCTCGAGGCTTGGTTGAATATAGACTTTCCGTAGATCGGACATAGCGGATTGCAGACGCTTGCTTAATCCATGCCCAAGGTGAAGACATGAGCTTGTGTATAATCTAGAAAAAGTCCTTAATGACCGTGGTCAAGGGAGGAGAGCTTATGCTTTCAAGAATTATTATTAAAGCAAAAGTGAATTCAAGATCAATGTGTGCTCCGGGATACTCACTTCGTCAAAGTTTCTGCAGCATGAACCGGGCCTTAGCAGAAAGGCGAAAGATAACCACTTCGAAGATGTGCCAAGAAATAAAATAAATGAAATGCCTAGAAAAGGAGGGGGAGCAGTATGGCACGAAAATTTCGAAGGCAGTTTTCCTTACGCCTGAATTGTTTGTGCAGGAAGCATTCCTGAAGCATTGCTGAAATAGAACTTGTGTCCTTTGGGCAATAAGCCATAACACCATTTATTTTCTTCTTTGCATTGCTAGTCAAAACGTGTTTCCACAGATGCATATCGGGTGAGCACCTGTTCTTTTTTTAAAACATGAAATTATTTTTCACGGAACCCCAATCCCAAAATGCTTTCTGTTCGTCCGTGCATTTCCCGCTAAATTTAGCGGAAAAATTGACGTTACGTGAAGCAACTTAGCATGGGAACTGTAGTGGTGCATAGTTCACGTCGTGAACTATGCGCCAACACAGTTCCCATGCTAAGTTGTGCTAGAAAATTGATGCCAAGTGACCCTACGTCATGGGACCTACAGAGAAGTTTAGGTTCCCCTTCATATTTAGCGGAAAAATGGACGTCACGTGACCTATGCACCAATTCAGTTTCCTGTCGACATTTGGCGGGAAACTTTAAGTTCCATGATCTGACGTCATGTGACCTATACACACATTCAGTTTACAATAAAAATACAGGAGGACGCTTGAGATACGCCTTTAGGAGTGGAACGCGATAGCCAAACATATAAACCCCCGCTCGATCCCAAGCCGTGCAAGCGTGCCTGCGTGTCCGCCTCCCTCTTGTCACCTGACCCGGCTCTCCGCACGTGGTTACGGCCGAGAGCGTGATCACGTGGTCAAATAAAGGCGTATGACTGGCCCAACGAGGAGGTAGCTTCCACTGCAGTCTCAGCTTAGGGGTGGACGGAGTTCGGTCGGTAGCGGGTCGGGCTCGCAACCGAATACCGCCTCTGCCTAAGACTCTTGAAATCTTTCTTTAAGGCGCGAATGAATCACTTTATAAAGTGAAATCATTTGAGACATGCGGCGACCTTTAATTTGCATTGCATGTCTTGTTCAAATCACTTTCGTTCCACGCACGACGCCACGTTTCACGTGAGCGTTCTGGGTTGTTCGAAATTCCCGCGCGAGGTCATGTACCTGTGACGTCATGACCCTGAAGCAATGAAGCTTTATTGAACGCAACATGTGCTTGCCGTAAGTAACAAGAAATCGCTCGACACCTCCTTTCGAAACCTGAAACCGACAAAAGGCTGCACCGACGCTAGCGCTGTATATATATATTTTTTTTTTCGATTGAAAAAGTTGCTGTTTTTCTGACCCGCAGTTTGGTTTCGGCCTGCCTTTTCTTTCAGCGTTCTGTAGTCTGCCGAAGCGCAGATTAACGCGTTGCACTCCCGAGTGAAGTTGACGCTGTCTTCGCACCAGGGGTGCAGAGCCACTCACGAGTACGGTCGAGGCGACCAGGTAGCAGGCCACGAAGGGAGCCGTGAGGACGCTGTTGCCCTCGCTCATGAGAAACACCAGCACCACGAAGAGCAGGTGGCCGGGCAGCGACAGCGCCAGCAGCAGCTGGGACACCCGCGCCTGCCGGTCTGCGCCAGCAGAAAGCCACAGCGGAGTCAGCCTGGCCACACGGCTCTCTTTCCATGCTCTCTCCTCGTGCGCAACAGAATACATGGAGTCATGCGTTGCGACATCAATTAATGCACTGAACGTGAGCTGTTCTTTAATCCAGGAGTTGTGTTATTTTAGGAGGTGATAAACTCGGAATAAAAACAACAATATTGCTTAAAAGGTACATACCTATTTTTTGTTAAAAAATCGGCCATTTATAACGGGTGTTGCAGCCCTTATAAACGGCCGTTTCAAGCAATGGTTAGACTTATGAAGCGGAAAAACCGCTGCTAATACAAAGCTTGTGTCCTTGGTTTCATATTTATAATTTCATCGACACTACCGTTGAAAGAAGACAAAGTTAGATTCCCTGAAGTCAAAACATCGGCTAACTGGGAAGCAGATATCAATCAATTGTGCAAAACAGATCGCTGAACATAGATCTCTTTTAAATCAACGTTATTCTATAGAGGCGTTGTGGCACGCAAAACATCTTGGGTTTGGGTACCTTTTGGCCACCGTTTCGGTATAGATTTGCCAACCTCAATTCACGACATCCCGTCAGGACCAAATACAATGCAATCATTTTCGAATATGTGACTTTTCTTAAATGTATGCGGTTGCCTACCAATACGGATAGAATGCCGGGGTCACGTTTTCTGGTGCTCCCGACGTACAAGAGTTTGTGCGCAGGCAAACAAAGAAAGAAGAATTGCACTGAGGCCGATGATCCTGTTTCATTGACTCAATGTCCTAGGATCCAGGACCGGGAAAGGCCATTCTGCCGTTATGTTGCACGTTTTGGACTCCCACGGCGACTAGGGAGAAGGAAGTGACGTCAACGACATAGCAAACGCAGATGGGATGTTGACAGAAGAAAACAAAATCAACATCCAATCTGCGTTTGCTGCGTTGTTGACTTCACTTCCTTCTCCGTAGTCGCCGTGGGAGTCCAAAACGTGCAACATTGGGCAATGGTATCCAGAAAGGTATGGGACGCGGCAAGCTTTACTCCTACCCTTCGCTAAGTGTAAGCAGGACGTTACTCTGACGAGGATGAATAGGTGCAATACAAGTAAGCTCTGACTTTATTGTAATCCAGTGCTGAGATGTACTACTTCGTCAATGGGGCAATCGAAATCAAAACCATGCCACTCCAGCCAAATAGGTCCCATAATGCAACGCACGCAGTGTTGCATGAAGGGATTTTGGAAATAGTCCATTATCCAAGGCAGCGTTGGTCAAGGCAACGCCTCGTGGCTAAGGTAACACAAGATGTGGGGCCCATGTGGGGCAATGGGGGCTCGGCCAGCCCATGCGAAACCTACGTTGTTCCCACGGGGCTGCAGCGTGGGCATGCCCAACATTGCCTGCCCGCGAAGTGCCGCGGTGAGTCTCACCCTGGGTATGCTAGGGCAAAGCTGGGTACGAAGTTGTCAAGCCCAGCTTGGGCTGCCCGCGAAGCCCAGCCTGGCCGCGGTAAGCCCCACCTTGGCCACGCGAGGGCACGGCCACTTTTGGTTGCTTGTACATACCGCCGTGGGTCCCGCTTCGTCTATGCGGGGGCAGAGTTAGCGCAGATGTTGGCACCGGGGGTAGTATGGGCATGCCCAACTTGGGCTGTCCGTGCAATAAATCCGCGGGTCCCACCTCGGCAATGCGGTGGCAGAGTTAACAAAGATACAGGAAAAGCGTGGGCACGCCAAGTTTAGCTGCCCACCCACCCCCCCCCCCAAAAAAAAAAAAAAAAAAAAAACACGTTATTCGTGTTGCGGCTTTGCGGGGGCTAAGCTGCGATGATGTGGGCTCCACGGTGGCTAAACGTGGGCGTGCCCGAGTAGTGCTGCCCATGCAATACCCCCGTGAGTGCCATCTCGGTTCTGCGCGCACGAAGTTTACGTAGAAGGGGGCTCCACGGCGGCATAGCGCGGTAATGCCCAACATGGCTTCACCCCACCCCCTCCCCCCCCCAAAAAAAACAAAAAAAAACATGGATCCTATTTCGGTTGTACAGGGGCCAAGTTAGCGATGATGTGGGCTCCAGGGTGGCAAAGCGTGGGCATGCTCAACTTGGTCTGCCGTGCAATGTCCTCGTGGTTCCCACTTCGGGTATGCGGGGGCAGAGTTAACAAAGACGTGGGTTTCACGGGGGCACAGTTTGGGCGTACCCAACTTGGATTGCCCATGCAATGCTTTAGTGGAACAAATTTCGGCAATAGAGGGGCAGATTTAGCACAGAGGCGGGCTCCACGGGGGCACCACTTGGGCATGCCCAACTTGGGCTGTCCATGCAATGCCACCGTGGGTTCCACCTCGCCTATACGGGGACAGGGTTAGCACAAAGGTAGGTTCCACGTGGGCACCGCGTGGGCATGCCTCACTTCGGCTGCCCATGCAATGCCCCTGGGTCCCTCTTCAGCTATACGGAGGAAAGGTTAGCTTAGATTTGGGCCCCAAGCGGCATAGCGTGGGCATACCCAACTTGGACTACCCGTGAAACTCCCAAGACGGCACCTTCCGCTAATAATCAGAATATTCACTGAACGTGCTGTAAATTCGACATAAGAGATGCGATTCATTTGATACCAAATCACCAAGGAATTTAATGGGAAGGGTGAGGGACAACTTTTAGCATTGCTAAACTTTGTTACTAACTTACTACTTAGCGTGTATGTTGAGAAGGCCGTTTTACCTGTGGTGGAATTTCTTACGCAGAATATTGATTTTGAGGATGAATTTGAAACAAGCTCGCCAGAATGGCGTATCTGTTCTTGCTAGACACTACTCGAGACGTTGCTGGAGCTCTTTAATCAATATACAGCTATCTACAACGAGGTAAGTTCATTTTACAGACGTGACATCGGCAGATCGCTGCAACCATCGAGTTAGGTCTGGTTCGCACGTCCGTTCACGAGACACTTTTTTGCCGTCAACGTTAGTGCGCTCTTACGCACGCGGAAACAAGATGCAGTTTGAGATGCAGCATTTTTAAGGCGAATATCGGTCAACAAGTTTCTTCGGTCTTGTCGACCGCCGAAAAGCTGGGACGGCTTCGTATTCTGCTACGTCAGACTGCGCTTGTGAAGCTGCCCTTCTTTTCCCACTTGGCCTTGGGCGGCCCCTCCCCGCCGGGCTTCGACTCGGGGACGTTCGGTCCCCCGTGGGCGACTCCCATGGCGATACCGTCGATCACCGCCGCCTTGTTGCTCTGGCGAGTCTCGTCCTCCGCCGTCGCCATGAGCTTGCGCGGTTTCGTTGACGAGACATTATCGCTGTCGTTACTGTCGTCGTTGTCGAGAATGGCCTTCATGGGGTGGACCTTCTCCGGGCGCGTCTTTAGGCCGCGTTTTGGCTTCTCCTTGCCCTCGTTGCAATCAACCTGTGGCGCCTGCACCTTGCGCAGCGTCTTGACATGGTAGTCTGCCCGGCTCTGCAGGTGCTTCATCTGGGGCTAGAGCTGCTCCCCGCCCGGAAGGATCATGTCCGTTGGGCCGAGGCCCGCGTCCATCTTAATCGCCTCCCAGTTGCCCATGCCGTGCTCGTAGATGCGCATGAGCAGACTCGAGTCCTCCGCCAAGCCACAATGCCTGCCAAAGTGGGGGTCCTTGGCGGCGAGGTCGAACGTCCAGTGGCGCCTCTCCTTGGCCGTGCACGGCAGCACTGCGTCGAGCAGCACCAGTTCCTGGCAGCTGCTCAGCACCTGCGCAAGGTGCCGGAGTCTTGCCGGGGTCCCGCCGGCGTTGCTGTCCCCGGCACCCTCCCCGCCCGGCAGCCGCGCGGTCTGGTTCTCCTTCATTGCCTGTTCGCAGCCGGAGTGGAGCAGGTGAACCAGGCGCCTCAGGTCCGCCTGCGGCTTCTCCTGCGTTTCCGCGTCTAGGGCGACCGCGTCCAGCCTTTTGGTGCGAGCGGCTTGGTAGCTACTGATGAAACGGCGGATTACAGCGTTCATGAAGCCCTTGACCGTGTCGCGCAGGATCACCCGGGGGCGGCCTTTTTGCGGGTCCGTCCCTCGTCGTCGGAGCCGTTGGACCCGCCCCCGGAGCCCCGGTTCCGCCTCCGCGCCGATCGGCCGCCGTCTTTGCTCTCCGAGTTTCCCGTCTGGTGCACAGACTTCCGGCTCCTAGGGGCCAGGTATAGCTCCAACTCATTCTTGAGCCTCTCCTTGTGCTTGGCCTTGTCCTTGGTATTGTCCTTGTCCCCGAACAGATCCTCCCCTATGCCTTGGCTGTTGGAGTTGGCCACACTGAGAACAGAAGTCCCCAAGTTGTTTAGCACTTGGATCAGGTCTCGGCCACACAACCACAGTCCCTGCCGGCGAAGTACAGTCATCGACGCTGTGACAGCTTCGTCGGCATAAGAAACATGAAGCGTGGGCTTACCAGTGGCCCCAAAGAGCAAGACAATTTCAGGGTTGACTTCTCGAGTCTTGGCCATCTCTCCCTGTGCTTGTTGTAGACATCCCAGGAAATCAGGCACACAGGTGATCCCGTCTCGATCTCCATGATGAGGTCGCGACTCCGCCCTAACAGAACTGGCGCCGAACTAGACCGACGATTCTGTTCTCCTCGATCGAAATCTGTTTCGGAGACAGCAGCTTCGACAAAAATGCTGTGTTGCCGTCCTCAGCGGAGATCTCGGTCAGTGCGAGCGTTCTCTGTTGTCGCTTGCCCTTGAAGCGACACATTTGTGCGATGTGTCCCTTCTTTCTACGCTGGAAACACTTGGCATTCTTGAATGTGCAGCCGTATATGAGTGTTCCGTGCTGCCGCATTGTTCGGACACGAGTGATTGTACACGTTCTTTCTTACTGTATTGCAGTGGCGGTCCCGGTCGTCGCTTACCCACCAGCTTGTACAATTCCGCCTCTGACGTCACGCCTGAAGGCTTTATGAGCTTGACATCTTGCCTTCCGGCCTCCGCCGCCAGCACGTCGTTCTTCGTTTCCTGCAATGTCAACTTTGTCCTAGCAAGCAGTGCCTTCTGAACATCGACATTTCGAATTCCACACACTATTCTATTGTAGGATGCGGTCTAATATATCGCCGCAGTTGCATTTATCGGCTAGCTGCCGAAGTTCCACGGTGAACTGCTGAGATGACGCATCCTCGTTCTGAACCTTTTTGAAACATTTGAAGCTTTTATACCTATCTAGTTTGGTCTCGGTCCGTAAAATCCTTGGAGAATTTTAATCACTTGAGCTTGGTTAACTCTTCAGCTTTCCTTGGCGCGCAACGCTCACTCAAGACGTATATTGCTCTTGACGCCAGTGCCGAACCGAGAAGCGCTCTCTTCTTTACTTTGTTCACGATGCCGTTTCCCTCGAAGTAGGACTCAATGCGGATAATATTCCAAGTCCACTTATCTTTCATGTCGTCGAACTGTGGTACCTAGTACGTCATCGTGTCAAACTCAGAGTTGCCTCCGTTGACATCAAAGGCTGGTTCGGAACTCGTCGCCATTGCTAGACATTAATCTAGACGTTGCTGAAGCTCTTTAATCTCTGTACAGCAATTACAACGAGGTAAGTTCATTGTACCGACGGGACATAGGCAGATCGCTTAGACCATCGAGTTCGATCTGGCTCGCGCCTCCGCTCACGAGACTCTTCTGTGTCGTCAACGTTAGTGCGCTCCTACACACT
The DNA here is from genome assembly GCA_037355805.1 of Ixodes ricinus. NCBI lineage: Eukaryota > Metazoa > Arthropoda > Arachnida > Ixodida > Ixodidae > Ixodes > Ixodes ricinus. The sequence continues at coordinate 43,726 of JAZHYW010001432.1, forward strand.
CGGAAACAATATGCTGTCTGAAATGCAGCCGTTCTAATGTTCGGTTTCTGTAGATGACTCAAGCTGCCTATGTACCCCGGTTACCTGTCCAGCAAAATTTTATATGGAAATGTGCACAGTTTTTTTTTCGGTTCTATTTCGTATCCTTAAAATGCCCAATTATGTTATCTATCTAACTTAGTAAAGCGGGGGGGGGGGGGGGGTGGTTGTGTGGAGTTGGTCAGCCATTTCAAAGTTGCGACGACTCACTCGCTGTAGATGAGAAATTTAGCCAGTGCAGTACAACCGCTAGCCTGGGGTCTTTAACGTGCACCACGCAGTAGAAATACACAACCGTACGCCAGTTCGATGCTCATCCAGATCAAAACGGGCAGGGGTGGGGATTGAACCCAGGATCCCTGGGTTCTGTAGCGCAAGCTTTCGCTCCACGCGTCTTTTAATGTATTAAATGGTAATATTGTAGTATTCTGGTATTCCATCTGCACAGCAAAAGCGCGCGTGTGTATGAAGGCACTCTAGACAGCGGCACGCGCCGTCTCTGGATGCACGCAGATATTGTAAATAGAACCAGTCTTCATTCAAACTCCGAGCTGGTTTAACGTGTCTTCCTTTCCTCGGTTGGCCCGCTTGGTCCCGGGCCACCGACTGCTTCATATGCCTTCAGAGGCTCTGGCCTTTCTGTAGCTTTTCCTGTCTCTTCTCGCCCCTTCATAGTGGCCATCCATTACCACAACAAATATTTCTAGTAGGCACGCGGGGAAAGGGAGGCATGCTAAATTTGGTGTGCACTGCAATAGCCCACACCCTAATGAAAACAATGAAATGACACCGAACGAAATGAGGTTGCCGGGGCAACCTCATGTGGGGCGCACCAAGTAGGCCCACTGTAGATCACCGAGATGGGCATCCCAAGTCGGCATTCCAAGTCTACTTGGGCCCTAATTGCAAATCCGACGTGGGACCCACGTGGCCTGCCCCCATCGGCCCCTTTTCGGAGCCAGCATTGTACTACAATGTAGGGTTTGTAAGAAGGAATTTAAAACCACACTAGAATGTGCTATATCTTAGCCGCATATGAGTCATTAATTTGACCTTCACTACAACATGAGTGTATTGTGCAGGACTTCAGATATCTTTTTAGAAAAAGCCCGCCAGAAAACACAAAATTTGATAAAACGATTTTTTCTGTTTTTCTTTTTTGTGGGCAGCATGAGAAGTCCACTTATAATGTCTGAACTGCAGAAACTAAAACGTCTGAAAATTGCACGCTTAAAATTTATGCCACAATTCTCTTACAGTATATTAAAAGCAACACTGCTCAATATCTGAAAATAGCATAGTCATTATGGCCCACCTAACCGCACTGAAATAATCAGGTTATATAGTAGAATTAATGACTGTCAAATATTCCTACTTCATTTTGATTAATTGAAGATTGCAGTTCACTCCAGGACGAAATCATCTAAGATAACCAGGCGTAGCAGTTCGCCGACGGGCTAATGAATTACTTCCGTCGCCTTAGCTAAAAGTCAATTTTATTTGTAGTCGAGATATGCGATTTTCCAAGCGTTTGACGCTGTAACGGCGCACTTTCTTTTGATTTTCCCCGTTTGCAATGCTATTCTTAAGATGATTGTTTTGAAGGGCAACTCCGGCCAAAACTCAATATGAAATAAATTACTGGTATCGCTGCAGTGACACAAAATACGACCCCAGCCAATATATTACGTCCGTGAGACGCCGCATTCTCAGCTAATGCCGATAATAAAAATGCGACCCGCCGCGAGCCGCTGCTCCTTAGCGGGCGGCCAGCGGGTTGCCGATCGCTAAAGCAACATTGGGCCGTGACGTCAGTATCGTTCTCTTTTTTCTTCCGGTCCGGGCGTTGCGCGGAGTGCGCTTCTTTGAGCCGCTACCACCGCTACTTCGGCTTGTGATTGACGTGTTTAGCCGTTGCTTTTATCTGTAGCCCGTGTAGCTTCGGTATAGCCTTTTGTTTATTTGCTTGTGAGGACTCCAAGACTCGTTTTAGCGAGCAACTCGGTGCGTTCACTCGCACAGCTGTTCCTCGAAAGATGCCGAGTGCAACTTGTAGCGCTGTGGGCTGCTCAAACAACCCGCTGCGCAACACGGAGCTGCTTTTTCGCAAGTTTACAACGGACCGGAAGTCGGAGAAGGTGTGGGTGAACGCTGTTCGACGAGTTGACTTTGGACTTCGGCTTTTACGCGCCCGAGGAAAAAAGAACGAAAAAACAGACGTGTACAGCCCAGCACACATGTGTTGGGGCGCTGCGGCCCGCGCCGGAGAGCCTCAAAGCTTCGTGTCTGGGACTGACCCGCAGCGCGAAAGCGAGAGGGCCCCCAGTACTGTACGTCACTGGCAGCGCGGCGTAGAGCAACGCCGCTCCATCCACGGAGCCCCGATGACTATTTAAACCTAGCGACGAGTACGGAAGACCGCACACACGGCGACAGCCGCCGATTACGGCACCGAACGAGTTCCCTCGTTTTCCAGTCGCTAGCTTTTGGGTATACAAGCGACGAGTACGGCATAGCGCACGCACGGCGGTGGCCGCCGAGTACGGCACCGTACGAGTTTACGGGTTTTCCAGTCGCTAGCTTTTGGGAATACGCACTAACTCTTGCTACATATGCTGGATAACTACCACGTATACAGAATTAAAACAAAATCAGCTTACCTCCTATCTTTAGACGGCTGGCGCAACAGAGGTAGGTGCCGCTCGGCCTGCGTACTCGTTGAACGAGAACGATGCTGACGTCACGTTCCCATAGCGGCTGATTTCCAGTGTTGCCGGGGCCTCGAGCGGCTAGTTTCGGTTTTGTTGGCCGCGCCCCAATCAAGACTTTGAGGCGTCGATATCTTTAAAACTACGCACAATAACGAGAAAAAATTACAGCCTGCAATTCAGGGACGTTGACTGCACTAAAAACAGTCATAATCCCAAAATCGAAAGTATGGACCGGAGTTGCCCTGACAATATGTGCCTTTGTTTGCAGCGCGATTCTGACGCTTAGTCACTACCTAAAAATATTTAACTCATGTCACCTTATAGAATAGGCAATGGGCCTCATTTGGATATATGACATATATTTCTGAAACAAAAAGCGAGATCGGAGAGGATCTGCGAATATTGGTGTTTTTGGTCATACATGGTTTGGTAGTACAAATGGGGAGAGTTTACCGTTAGAGAAATTTGCTCCAAAATTTCATGGTTTGTAGATAAAGAGTGTTTTCTTTGCACAGCGTGGCCCTTTTTTTCATTTTCTTTTTAGTTTCGGAAATTGACCTCTTGGAAAATTGGCTTTACGGAAGCATATTCACGAGCTGTTTTCTGGACAACTGTGGCATATTTGTTTCTGAAACTTCTTATAGCTATTGATATATAAAACCTACAAACGTGTGTTAAATTTAATTAGGATTGACGTATAACTTTTGCTGTAAGACTCGCGTAAAAACCAATGAAAATGGTAAAATCAGACTAACATCGTTTGGTAGTACGAATGCACCGGTATGGGTTGTCAACACAATTGATCAACCTCTTATGCAGAGACAATTAAATATGTACTCTTTTGCATAGCGAAGCCCTTTTTCGCAATTTCGCATTTCGTTTCTCTAAAAATATTCATAAAGTTCAGGCAAAATTGCATCCTTCTTAGACACAAAATATCACATTTGTCGATATTTATACTATTCGATGGGTAATTATGTTGCCATAAAGAAGGGTTAATATCTGATATACAAAATAGCAGCTGTTGTTTTCAGTAAACATCTCTAATTTTTGTTTGAGGATGGACACAAACATGATTGCCGGTTCTTTAGATGTGCTTTTTGGACATAAAACAGATTTATTGGCATCTAATAATATTTATTGTATGGAATAGATAAACATTGCGATATATTAAACTTTCACAATGATCTTGCTTTGGTTTCTTGATAGGTGTAGAGCTTAGTTAGTTTTAAAAACAATTAAAAACTGTTAGGGTGTTTTATTGCGCTACCTGCCGGATGGCAGACAAACTGCTGATTTCTAAAGTTCAAGAAATTTTCGAGGGCGGCGTTGGCGTTTGTATCATCATCAGTGTCCGTGTATTTTTGCCTTCACATTTAGAAAATATATTGGAAGATTTACTATCGACAAATAAATGGTTTAAGTACTGGGTAGGTTAATAAATCTAAGATAAATAATTACACAAGCGTAGTGTGATATATTGTGTTGATTATTCGATATGATTGAAATCAATAAACAATAAAGACGAAAAGGAAAAGAATACACCCGAGTTCACTTCATGCCTAGAGCCACTAAGTGAGCTGCGCTTGGAGTATCAACACTCCGTTCCCCAACATTGTTGTGGGAGCCGCCATTTCGGGTCTAGTGCAGAGCAAACACAACTGCCGATCGTCGTGATTCAAAAGTGCGACTTCCTCAGCATTTTATCCGGTGTTAGGAAGCTGATGCAATATTGCTTTGCTCTGTCGCGGACTGTTTAAACATTTGTGGAGGACAGAAAAGAGTTTCCTGTGTAAAGAAACTCTTTTCATAAGTGTAACGTAAGGAAGCGCTGCTGTGTAAATGGGCCTTACACTCTGCAGCGTGATTATATCGGTAAAGGCCCGTTCACACTCTTGCGACCGAGAGAGACCGAGAGAGACCAAACCGGTTTTTAAGCCTCTTGCGATCTCTTAGGACCAGCTCCGCTGCAGCCGAGCTGGTCCTAAGAAATCGCAAGAGGCTTAAAAACCGGTTTGGTCTCTCTCGGTCGAACTCGGTCGCAAGAGTGTGAACGGGCCTTAAGACTCTGTCCTGAAGGCACCCCACTCTGTTGTATCCCAAGACCGTCTGTTAGCTGCGAGGATCGGTGGCCGAGTGGGCTAAAGAGCACACCCAGCTCGACGCGCGTGAAGCGAAAGCTCGCGCTGCAGAACCCAGGAATGTTGACTGCCCGTTTCGATCTGGATGAGCATCGTACCGGCGTGCGGTCGTGTATCACTGCTGCGTGGTGCACGTTAAAGACCCAAGGCTAGCGGTTGTACTGCACTGGCTAAATTGCTCATCTACAGCGAGTGACTCGTCGCATCCTTGAAAATGGCTGACCAACTACACGCTGTATACATGGGTTGCACGTGACGTCATTCAAAGAGCTCCCCGATGACCACCGGAGACGAGGGCAAGAAGGAGCTCCCTCTTATCAGGACCCTCTTTTGTGCCTCCCGGATTTGCACAGGCGTCGCTATTCTCCTCCCAGAAGATTATAGAAGATTAACCCGTCACTAAAAATTCTTACAGAAGCAGCTTCCCTCTCCTCCTCTTACATGGTGGTCAAAAGTATGCGATGTGACGTCAGTGCAACCCATGTATAAATATCCCCACAACCCCAATTAGTATTCTTCGGAAAGATCTGCAGACGCCTGAACTCCACACCATGCGCAGCAGATGTCAGAGCGATCTTGAAAAGACGTAGTTTCACTAGCGCAGCGACCCAGTACGGTATTTTGAATGAGCCTGTAGCACTTCGGCTCTACGAAAAGCAGAGAGGCGTTGTTGTGCAGCCGTGTGGCCTTTTCATAGATTTGGAATATGGTTTTCTGGCTGCATCGCCCGATGGGTTGATCGGAGCGGATGGGATAGCAGAAGTAAAGTGTCCGGAATCTCGAAAAAATGAGGAGCCAGCAAAGGCTGCGGAGCTTTACAATGATCGGAGATACACGGGAGAAACTCCAAAGCTTTCTACAAGGCACTACATCTACTATCAAATTCAGGGGCAGCTGCACATCACAGGTCGAGAATTTTGTGAATTCATAGTCTACGCAAATCAAAAGATCCATGCCCAAAGAATACATAGCGACAATGATTTTTGGCGAACTGAAATGGAACCCCTTCTCACAAGGTTTTACAACGAGTGCGTCCTTCCCGAACTAGTTGACTCCCGTCTTGATCGAAATATGAAAATCAAGGATCCACCCTACATTCTTGACGCTATTAACAAGAGGAAAATAAAACAGAAGAAAATAAATCTGTCAGGATCGTAGGCTGACAGACATTTCATTCAAAGGCGGTCATTTTAGGGACAGTGGTACACAAAAGTGACTCCTCTCCCAGGCGAGATTTGAAAGACAGGCCTCCCCGTTCATATTTCTTGACCTCTGTCGCAGCGGACACTTGGGAAATATCCGTGACTTCCTTGACAGCCTCCGATAGGAAATTCACAGCGTCTTCGTGAACGCATATTTTGAGCGTTGCTTCATCGAGCGAGAGATTCAAGCAACGGTCACACAGCTGATAATATAAGGGCCCCACAACGCAGCGACCTTGCACAAGATCTCCAACCTGCAAGGCCCACGGGGTCCCCCGCAGCGACAAAGATTGATATCACACCTCCGATTACTAGAACTGTTGTGCTAAAGTACGCTACATTGGGGTAATCACGCTGCTTTTAACATTGTATTAAAATACTAGCATCTCGTAACCCTTCGTAAGTCTCTTTATTATTCGAATTTAAAGACAAAATTATAAGCACCAGAGAAGTGTATAGCGAACTCTATTTCCAGCCGGTGCTCTAAGAAGGAGCATCTGGTCAAGGTTTATTTAGTGCATACTTCTTTTTTACTCATGGAATATTGGCAAAGTCAAATCGCACGATCTTTCCCCGCTGAGTGTTCTTTTTCCCCGCTGGGTGCTCATTTTCGCGAGGGCGCGTGGAAATCGCTTCACAGCGCAAACCCACATCAAAGATCAAACCTAATCAAACCCTACCCAGCTCGGCACCCCAGAGACATAAGCTGTCTGGGCCAGCTGGACACCGCGTGCTTTCAATAATGAGCACAATTCCGGCTTTAAGTTGCAGTGGCGCCGCTTTTTGTCTACGGTGATCAACGAAACGAAATGGACCATCGAAGCGCGTGGCCTCGCATACCTGCAGCGATATCTGTCGGGAGAAGCCGTGCGATTTGGTTTTGCGAGTCGCACATGCGCGCAGCTGAGCCAGGGAGCAGCCCCGTTTACCTTTATGTGCTCTTTGCTTACGACATCTGACCATTTTGGTCCCGACGCTATTTCTTTTTAGAGCCATATTTTTGGACGACACTTTGCAGATAATTCGAGCTAGTCAGGAGTCATCGTCGCTGTGGAAAACCCCTTTTTCTCTCACCTCTTGGCGCGACGACAGGGAAGTTGGGGCTTTCCGTCAGCCGCGCCCCGAGAAGAGAGAAAAGAGGCTAGCTCCGGCAACACCCCGGCGTCCCGCCAGTAATGACGCGACGAGCGGACAGTCTTCTTGTCGTCTGCTTCAAACACTTGTTTTCAAACATTACTCTCGTCATACCAAATCCCACTTTGGCAGTAGCCAGTTGCTGCGCGTAATGTTGGATGGTTTCAGAAGCTTGCACCGCGCTGGATTTTATTAGAGCCTCTCTACCTCTCGAATCCAACTGGAAACTCAAAGCTGTTCTGCTAAAAGTCGTCGCCTGGCAGCCACCTTTCCCGCAGAGCTTTACCTCGTTTCCCTCCCCTGCGTCGTCACAGCCTCTCCCTAGTGGAGGTTTGAGGCTTGCGTTCGCCAAGCGAGTGCTTATCCGCCCCAGACTGGCACGCGCATGCAGTGACTCGCCTTACCCACTTCATGGATCACCGTGCACTCGTGGCGATCGTCATCCACGACGCCAACCACGAAGGCACTGAGAATTACACACGTCGCACCTCCGTACTCAGATACGTGGCGGTACCATTCTGCCCGCATTGCGCGACCATGCTACAGTTATAGCACTTACTTCTGCGCACATTGTGGCCGAAAAATATTTTGTTCTGGAGCGCGTAAAAGAGTGGCTCACGACACGAGGTCTTGACGTCTCAGTGCTACGGCCGAGTTTTGTTGCCACCTATTTCTTTGTATTTTTTTCACGAGCGCGTGCTGTCGGCATCGGCTACTGCAAAGAATGGCATCACCCTAAACAGGACATTGAGGCACCCTAGCTCCGATAGATGAATACTATGAAGCAGGAATTTTAAGTTTAACCGCCTCTTATCATGGAAATTTTTGTTTATTTCTCTGTCCTTCAAGATCTCTGTATAAACGTTTTTTGTGTGATATAAGTTTCTGGAAAAAGCCAACAGGAAACGAAACCTCACTTTGAGTTAGCAATAAAAGCGATGGCGTGCTAACGTAGTTGTGACCTTAATATTTGATTAAAACAAAGCTCATAATTTCTATCTCGGTCTTTTCTTTGGTCTTCTTGATAAATTTTGTCAATTCTAGGAGCGGTTCTCATCAGCAACGCCATGTTCTGATTATTCCCGTTTTTCGAGTGTCTCGTTAATGAAAGCTCACCTTGACCTTCCGCTATTATCTTCACGTCGTAGGATCTCTCGCCTTTGTCTTCTTCACAAGGTATTTTATACGCCCATCTTTAAACAATCTCTCTTAAACCCCCCATCTTACATCTCGGCTAGAATTGACCATCCTTGTAAGATCGCCCGCCCACAATGCTTCACCCTCGCACACCAGAAGGCGCTCTTACCATCTGCGATTGTGGACTGGAATGACCTCCTCGAGAACCTCATCGGCATCACCGACAGTGGAAGATTTCGGGACGCCATCACCAACTACTTCATGTAAACCCACTCCCCTCTGTAACGCCACTTGTGGCCCTAAGGGTATTATAAAGTAAATAAACAAAATGTGGCTGGGTTGGGTAGCAGTAAATAAAGTAAGTAAGTCTAAGCGTAACAATGAGAAAAATAACCGAGAGAAAAGTACAACTATTGGCCCCCTTGAATTCTAGTGCCTTCAAATCGGCAAATAAAGTGATATTTTCGCCCAACTCAGCTACGTAAAACTTCAACATGGCGGCCGCCCCGAATATACTGGCCATACGATTATGCTGCCCAAAATATTTAAAAAAAATGAAAATAGCAAAAAGGCGAGACGTTTTATTTTAATGAGACTGAAGAAAGAACGCACGTGCCATGACACTACATATTTATTTAGTATGAACTGTGAGCTCACTTACAGTGGATCCTAATTTCTAACGTTTGTATAAAGTTAAATGTGCACACGCCTATGGCCTTTCGGCAGCGTTGATAAATTATCACGGGTTGTACCCCGAGCAGCCGCTAAATGCTTGGTTCAGCTGTACGCATCTGGCACTCGCCAAAGCACAGCTTTTCCCGGCAGATTACGCGACAGGTACGCGAGGCCACGCGCTCCGCTGGTTCACTTCGTTTCGTTGAGCAATAATACCCGAAAACGCTACGTTTTCTGTTCTTTATTTGCTGTATGATGTCATGGTTCTTGTCTTTGGAAAGAGGAATGGTAATGTTTCGAGGAATGTGGGATGGGTTTCAGTGGAAGTTTAGTTTAGTGAGGATTAGGTTCTTTTAAAACTTTTGATCGAGCTTCTTGCTTCATGATTTCGAAGGTATTGAAAATTGTAAAAACAAATGAACAATTACGAAGATGAGAAAAACGAAACGCAAGGGAGCCACCTTTCGGCTGATTTAATTAACACTTTATCATGCAGTTTACCCGCCTACCCTGCCACAAAGTGGTGACTTGGGCTAGCTGGTTCATTACAAAATAAAAACACCAAAAAGACAGAGACAGAGTAGAGACAACAACAAGGCCTTATGTTGTCGTCGTCCTTGCACTGGCTCTGTCTTTTTGTAGCTTTCAGTGCCCCGCCACCACCGCCACGTGATCTTGAATCGCGGAGAAAATCACACATATTCTCGAGCGGGTGCGGAGGGAAGGTCACCAGTTTTTTTACTGATCCGGAGAAAAGCTTGGCTCGAATACTTATTTTGTTTGCAAGGTGGTCAATCTTGTTTCAGGGCTGAAGGGCAACTTAGAACTAACGCAGGTTTCAAAACAGAGCATTTTGCTGCTGCCCTCGTCCCGCTTTCATGTCAACCTTCCTTGCGTTAGTGTTGTCGTGTGTAATCAGTCGTAAGACGTAGCCTCAATGAAGAAAATATATAAACTTTATTTAATATTTGACTGGAAGTGTTTAGAATTAAAGAAACTGTGAAATGTGAAGGATTTGTTAATGCAGTGCTGGATACTACATAAACGCCTCGATGCAATATTTAACTGGAACGACCTTGCGGAAGACATCGCTACCTTTGAAGACCCCATTCGATTTAGTGCAGCCATTTTCAACACTGTGATTTAACACCCATTCGTCTGTCTAAAGCCTCATGTCCCTGAGCTGTTGTAGCTGTTTTCAGAGGGTGTGTGGCTGTCCTTTTTTGTTGGTTCACAGTCTCGGGTTTATTATCATTAAGTTAGCTCACGAGCTTGCCTGTGTTTTTCACTTTCATTGATAATTTGTTTTGTTGTGTAAACTGCCGGGGCCTGAAAAAGACCTGCGGTGTTTCAATAAATAAATCTGATTTCAAAGAAAGCATGATCGAACCGCTAAGCAACCACCATTCAAGGGACATGATATATGCCTTCCAGTAATGAACCCTGCCTTGATGGGGCGAATAAGATTCAGGCCTGGGATGTGACTCCGTGAGTGTTCTCGGTGCGCTTTCAATGGGCCGTCTGACTGTTCCGGTCAAGCCAAGTGGAGGGAGTCGGCGAGACTTACTCCGGCGGCAGAGTGCCGTGATGGGGTCGACGCAGGAACGGGAGTCCTGCTCCGGATGGCGGCCCAGTTGGGACCGCTGCGCGAACAGGGTCGACAGGCGACTGGCGTGGATGGCCGCCAGGTTCCCGTTCACCCCTGCGTTGGGGCACAGGCGGTTGGCGTTGCCAAAATAAACTTCCCTTAATAATAATAATGTCTCTAGACGCTGACAGGTTAAAAACACGATGCAGTACAACTGCTAGTCTGGTGTTTTTAAGGTGCATCATGCAGTAGTGATACACCACCGCACACCACATCATCTTACCAGCGTTCGGTCGTGTATTAATCCTGCGTGTTTCACGTTAAAGTCCCTCGGCTAGCAGTCGTACTGCGCAGTCAAAATTTATAATCGGCAGCGTAAACCAGTGTAGCCGCATCTCCAAGGCAGAGTTTAGTTTAGCGGGGAAATTTTCCCGCTAAGTCTAGTGGGAATTTTTTTTCTACTTAATTTAGCGGAGAAAATTTTCCGCTAAGTCTAGCAGCAAACTGTTTCTCCTCCTCCTCCTTTTCCCTCGTGACGTCACACGTGACGTCGCATGTGACGTCATCATGGGAAACGTCCCATAATGCAACGCGCGGTTACGCCGACGGCGACGGCGACGCCGCTCAAACCGAAAGCGGGCGCTGGGGTATTCACACGAGGGAGAAATCCCGGGGATTTCTCCCCGGCACGCGCGCATCACGAGATCAAATCGCGAGGCTTTTTGCACATCGCACAGCCTGTCGTTTTCGTCGTGGGATGCGCGTGCCGGGGAGAAATCCCCGGGATTTCTCCCTCGTGTGAATACCTAAGAGCTGTGCCCTAAAATGGTAGTTGCAAAGTGGCCGCGGACGCCACCGCCACAAGGGGGCAATGTTACGATGAAGACGACGGCGATCGTCTTTAATTGGACCGCTGGGGGGCTCGCTACGGCGCGAGCTTGAGCGGGCAGTTCTAATGAAAGCCCGAGGCTGAAACGGACCGCTCTTGGCCTTGCTCGTCTTTTCCACCTTAACAATATACTATATTGGCACGAATCACAGATGATGAGGCGATGAATGAACAGAAACTAAACGTTGAATTTGGCGAACTTTGCATGACTTTGCTCATGCAAAGTTCCTCGCCGACCTTCGTCGCAGGCGACGAAGGTCGGCGGAGTATCAAGATCGAGCGCAAGAGCGAGACTGACTTGCACGGCGCGGCCCATCTTCTCTTAAAGGGGCACTCAAGCAGTTTTTGGAGAAGCTACTTTTTGGTGCGATGGCGTTAAGGAAGTGTCAGTGAATGAGTATCTTCAGTTTTAGAAGGCAGAACCGCCTATTAATCACGCTAGGAATAAAATACGTGCGGACTCTTTTCTGCACTTGCGAGGACCAATGAAATTATCGTATGTTTGAAAACTTTGGCGGCCTTTGTAAAGTTTCGCTAAAGAAACAATTTTCAGTTCATTTAAATATGTTGTGCATGATAATTTCACAAGACGTAAAATATTTCTAGTTTAGAATACGCGATACTGCAATTATCGTTTCACAAACAAGGGACTACGTTTTCTCCTTGCCTTCCTCCGCGGGGGGTGAATTTCCCGTTCCCCCGGGATGCGCGGAAGCGCACTTATCTGCGCGCGTTGCAGGCCGCAAACATGGCGTCGGTGGTGATCGTCGGCATGGACGGCGTAGTGAAAACTCATCCTTCCGCGTAAAAGCGCTATCCTTGACTGTGAATTTTCGTCGTGTGTTGCTATGACAACCCAGTAGGTACACTCTTAGAAAAAAGGGTCAGTATAGTCCTCCCTAAAGGGAGGAACGCTCTTGACACATATGTTCCTTCAGAAATGGAGGAACTTTCGTCCCTAAAGCAGGGGAGCAAAAGTTCCTCCGTCGCCTGCATCTCATTATGGCGGCCACGAATCGAGCAAATCGAGCTCAGTAAGGCTTAACGAGAACACGAAGTCTATTGTACGGAGCGAGAGGAGCAGCAAATAAAAAACGTAACACGAGCTTTCCGCGAACTGTATTTATTTCCGAAGCCGGCTTCCACCTGCAGGTAAAGAAACTTACGTTTCGAAAGCATGTCAGTCACTCAGTCGTCTCATCGTCAGCACTGCGATGTTAAACGGAGACAACCGGCACCCAGTTCGCGCACTTTGTCTTACCTTTGCTATTCCTCGAGCCACAATTCCTTCGTCAACCGTTGCGTCAACCGCACATCACGAAGGAGTGGTAAACCATTCGCCCGCAAAACCAAAATCCGCTCTCAAAAAAAAGCAAATCCGGAAGCAGCCTCTTGGCTCGTTTCAGCACGGTAACACGAAATTATGGCGCAGCCGCGTAGCGTAAAAGAGGAGGTTAAATCGCTTGCCACCAGATGGCAGAATCAAGCAGTTTTGATCCAGAGCCGTATATTAGGAGAGTTTGGACAATAGGCGGAGCAAAGGCCGCCGCCAGCGCCGAATATTCCCCCACGCTTAGAGCGTAAACCAAATTTGTGACACACCGTCGACCAATCAGGAGACCTCTACTCCATCTCACAAATGTCTGCAGTGAAGACAAAGGCACAGGCGCGTGAGCCTAGCTCAGCGAAACGCTTTTGTTTGTACGAGACCTCGTGCATAGGAGGCACTTTCCAAAGCCACGCGCTCGTGCCCACGCCTTTGTCTGCACTGCTAGAACAGCGTCCTGAGACTGGCTGAAAGAAAGCAGTGCAAAGGGTGGGGTGCGCGAGCGTCTTGAGACGCGGAGTCCCGCTCGGCACGGCTCCAAATTATATTTCGTTTCACTTTATCTGCGAGCGAAGCCAAAGCTAGAGAGCGCGAGACCAGCGCTTTTGCATTTCTCCCCAGCTCGCGCGCTCGAGCAAAGCCTGAACGCACGGAGCTTCCGTGCTCGCGCTTCCAGTTTTGCCTTCGCTCGCACATAAGGTGAAACGAAGTATAGTCGTGTCACAAATTTAGAGCACACGACCACCGCTAGGGGCTGTTTCGCGGCCTGTGGTTGGCCCCGAGATGCTCGCCTATACCGATAACGGCGCCGTGTTGTTTGCAGACCGTATGCCGCTGCATCTCCATAGGAGCTGTTGCTCTGTTCTTTTCCTTTACGGTGGCTCAGGTAACCATTCGTTGCAAATTTTGCTAGAAATGCACCGTCTGTGGTGTCAACGCGGCGGAGCAGTCGGTTGCGCGATTGCGTTGAGCTACCTGCATTCTACCGGTCGATTCGCAAGAGCACCGCCGATCTCGTCGTTGCACCCGAGTGGTATGCTTGCCAGGATTTCGAACAACTGGTGCCTGTCGGCGAGGCAGAAGTCGGATCATCCCGACGTCTGGCCAGAGAGATAATGAGTTACGCCACCGAGCGCTTCTCGCTGACAAGCGTGTCAGCTGTCCGTCACTAACACTGTCTCAGCAAAGAGCTCAAATTGTAGGTCCTCAGAAAATTGCGTTGAGTGATTCAGAAGCATTTTAGAAGTGTTTCCTGTGCCTCGTGCTATGGGCCTCCTTCGTTGCCCAGGGGGTACTGCGAAAAGGGACTTGTTAGGGCCTTGTTTTGGGTAGTACAAACTTGAGCGTTCTCAAACTGTCAGGCATGCAGAAGTGTGCCTGCTCTGGAGTGGAGCTCGAGATCACGATGAAAATATAAAGAAACAACAAAATTCCGACCGCCGTCAAAGCTAAGAGCGCTAAGAGCGCGAGCCATGAGATGCCGTTTCACGCGTTCCGAAGTAGTCATGACAAAGAAAGAGAAAAATGAAAGCGTCGCGACAAAGGCGTGTTCTCGACGTCACCGCCCAGTGATAATAGACGCGTACCCTAGCGGTGGTGTCATGAATTCGGCACTTCTGATTGCTCCTTCCGGCGCTGAGTCTGGGCGATGTTTGGCGTCCAAGGGTGTTTTTCGGTCGCTCGGCACCAGGCAGAATTAAAAAAGCTCGACGAACGCGCCATAAGGTAGCGCGAGGCCTCGACTCAGGCAGAGCTTGCACTCACCCGAAACGAGGGCGCTACAGTTTGTTCAAAGCTTCAGCGCAGGAGGTCTATTGTGCTGGTCATGGAGATTGGGAGAGTCAACCCAATGACGAGAACAAAGAAGTAACAGAATACGAAACAAGTTGTAAGTCAGCGCGAGTGTTTGTCCTTTTGTCTGTCGGTGTGTTCGATTGATCTTGCGCTGTTAACCTTAAGGCTCGTTCACACTGCCCCGTTTTCTTACGTTACGTTACGAAAAGTCACCAGGAAATCTGTGCTTCGTATTAAGCGCGGCTACCAATTCAAGGAGATAGTCTGGCACGCGACATTCGAGACTCGAATGTTTCGGTGACAACGAGCTAGGACGGTGAGTTACCGTGGCAACCAAGGACACAAGGCTCGTCGTAACGTAACGTAAGGAGTTGAGCTCTGTTCAACTAGGGTGCCTTCATGTGCGCTTTGCTTAGGGTGGTGGCATCTCGCCATTTTGTCCCACACGTTTATTTTTATTTTTTGTTCAGAAGCGCGTGAAAGAGCGTGTCCCTGCACGCGTTTGTGGCGCTGACTGTGCTATAGCGACATTTTGTTTTCGTCGATTTCTTTGTATTTTCCCCGTGAGCGCGTGCTGTCGGCATCGGGTACTACAAAGGGTGGCATCACCCTAAACAAAAGGACATTGAGGCACCCTATACTTCGTTTCAGCTTGGGTCCAGACGCAGCCGATGCTACAAGCGCGAGCGCCGGGCTTTCAGCGTCCCTGCCAAGCACGCGCGCTCGTGCAGTGCAGAGCACTGTTCAAGGCCACATGCTCGCGCTCGTAGCATTGGCTGCGTCTGGACCCAAGCTGAAACGAAGTATAGGTTCAACTTTTCACACAGCAGCGTTTTCTTACGTTACGAATAAGTCACCGAAACATTCGCGTCTCGAATGTCGCGTGCCGGGCTATGTCCTTGAATTGGTAGCCACGATTAATACGAAGCACAGATTTCCCGGTGACTTTTCGTAACGTAACGTAAGAAAACGGGTCAGTGTGAACGAGCCTTTGGAATATTAAAAGAAAGGAAATTCTAATATTTCTTCTTTCTTTTTTGCTTTGTAAAACCCACTTGAAGCAGGCGCATATTTAATACATATGAAAATGAAGAAAGGGAAGACTAATAACATTGTGTCATTTTATTTAAGCCAAACAACAAATAAAGTGGGAGATCAAAGGCGGTCAATGCCCTCAGCATTGGCCGCCTTTGAGGTTCGCCTCTCTTGAATTAATACCTGCTAATCAGAAGACTTTCTCCGTTGCTGCACTTGATGCTGAAATGGCATGCATGAACTGCGCTAGAAGAGTGAGGTAGGAACTCGTGCCGGCGCGAGTTCCACCACTCCAGAGGATCGAGTTCAGTCTTTTCGATGTACTGGAGCAAAAAGCAAATTGTTGTGTGTATGTTTATACAGGCGGAAGTTAGTCTGCCTCAGTGGGCGTCTGGTGTCTCAGCTGTAGATGAGCAATTTAGCCAGTGCGGTACAACCGCCAGCCTGGGGTCTTTAACGTGCACCACGCAGTAGTGATACACGACCGCACGCTGGTACGATGTTCATCCAGATCGAAACGGGCAGGGTGGGGATTGAACCCAGGATGCTGGGTTCTGCAGCGCAAGCTTTCGCTCCATGTGCTCTGAGCTGGTGTGCGCTAGCCCACTCGGCCACCGATCCCCCGATGTACTGGAGGCGAAGAAGCCATTTGTATAGGCTTCTTCAACTTTCTTGTTGCTTGTACGTTTTGCGTTCTCTTTGCCCCAAAGAACGTTTTCCGCTCTTTCCCTTCCAAACAAGAACACCCTTTCCCGGTACGACTGATGATCTTGCATTCCTTACTTTTACTAGGGACAGCATTTGTGGCGAGATAGAAAGTTCGAAAGGCAATTTTTGTTAAGAATCAGATCTTCTTGACGTAAACAACAATTTTCTCCCCGATTGGCAGCTTTTGTCTAAGAGAGTATAGTTTGGTCCCGCAATACGTTCGATGATGCACTTCATACTATCACTCACGCTTAACACTGTGAGGACGCACACTTTTATTATGGGCCGCCTCGGCAAAAATGTATATCCGGACGCGCGGATATCCGATCCGCATCCGCAGCCCCTGCTATCCGGATCCGATCCGCAATCCGCCAAATCTGATTCATTTTTATCCGCATCCGCCAGTTTACTGCGGATATCAGCGGATGATTCGCGGGTAATCCGCGGATATGCAGGGTTTTATGGATGTAGTACTTGCCGTTGATGACGGGCTGGAAGGCTGCCAGGCCGCTGAACCGGCTAACGGCGATGTCCAGGATGAAGCCCCCAGCGCTGCAGGCAGAAGGGACGTTGCGTCACGCGTTGCTGGCTTCTACACAATCAGTGTAGTTTCCCTACTTCCCAATTCGGAAGACAGACGGTCGCAGTTTCAATCCTCACATATGCCATCTTCGAAAAAAAAGAAAGAAACGCCCCCAAAACTGTGCACGTAAAAACTGAAATATGATTCGCAGGAAGGTGAAACGGTGAAGATAATTTTGAACTTTCAATAATTATCGCTTAAATTAAATTATTGACGTCAATAACCTGATAAACAGTTTTTCTCTCCGCGAGGTTTTCTCGCCACGACGTGTCAGTTGCAGAAAAAATTAGAAAGAAACGAACATGGTTCACTTCCTCAACTCGCAGGCAGCACAAGCAGCCACGAGATCTGGTGCCCAGAGTGTCAAACCGAAATTTTTATTGGTTCGGTTTGGTTTTGGGGTCACGACTTTTGGGTCAGTTCAGGTTCAATTTCTAAGAGCAAAAATAACGACTCAAACCGATTTGAACCGCTAAAATGTTTATGTGTTTGACATTTATTTTCTAAATAGGTACTGCATCCGTCGTGAACAAGTACAGTTTTTATTGTGTTAACAATCTACGTGTATTTTCAGGTAACGCAACCAATAAAGTCTCCTCTCTTTTCAACTGTTTCATATTTCGCTTTTCTTACCGCAGTCTCAGGTATAATTTATTATCGTTAACCTACACCAGCGTCGCGCCTTCACGCTTACTATTTTCTCCGACGAACACACCCAAAAATGGCGGAAAAAAAACACGTCAACCACATCCCCAAAGCATTAGTAAGGATGCCTTTCAACTCCTGGCGACAAAACAGGCATTGACAGTAGATAAAATCGTCAAAGTCCCTCAAGAGTTTTCAAGAAATACGGCATTAAAGGTATCAAGTTTCAAGTAGAATTTCGCATCTTAGTGAACTCTCAAGTCTCACAACACTTGATGACTCCATCGCTAAAAGTGGCACGCTCCAGAGCTTCTTCCGTGAAGCAGTGAGCGAAGAAGTAGATCGAGTCTTGGGCAACATGAGGACCACCCCCACCGGTCAGATGTTGCCGCCTCCTATACCCACATCGAACATTCAGACCTTCATCTCACGCAAGACGAGGGGCAACAATATTACAGCCCCTGTGCTAATTTTGGAATTGTAACATTAATGCGCTAGCTTCGGCTGAAAGTGAAGGAGCTGCACATGATGACGTTTGTAGCAGAAGCTTTTAAAATACAGCTCCAGAACAAAGGCACATTGTTGCCTCAAGCATCTGGGGTCACGTTGGCCCACATATGGTTCACAACCGAGCGCCGGCGCCTGGGGACATGTCGGTCGCCTCTGTTGCGAAGGCGGTGTCTTTGGTGCCCGAGTGCATCCTTCCTCAGGACCCATCTTGAAGACAATGGCGACGGCGGTGGTAGATATCTATGAACCCCGTCCCGGAGAGCGTCGGCGCCCGACAGCCTGCACGAGCCCCGGCAGAGCCGGACGGCGAGCTCCAGCAGCGGGCCACCCACGATGAGAAACAGAGGCTTCCGCCTGTCTGGTGCGCGGCGAATGCGGGAACAACGAGGGAAGTTGGGAAGGCGGGAGGCGAAAGATTGGAAGGGGGCTCTTGTGTGAGAAACGAGCCACGACGGACGTTTGTGGTGGTGAAGACCGAGACGTCGACTCGGGCGGCGGCCAGGGGACATGGTTCGGACTTGGATCCCGGATGCAACCCTCGACGACGACGTCCCCAGGATGCGGTATGGGCAGCACCGATGAGACGATTAGTATGTAGCATACAGTGGCGGCGCACCCCTCCCAGGCTTCCTCGATGACCTTTCCCGATCCCAAAACTCCCCAGCAGAATGTGAGTGGAATAAACCCTTTCTGCTCTGTCACGTTCGTCCGGAGACAGGGGCCAGTGAAGTCAGAAAAGAACCCTACAAGCAACGTCATACTTCACCACACCACAAGCCCCCCGGACACAACAGAGCACAATAAATTCTTAATTGGACCTCCTACATACCTGACAGACCGGAAGAGGGGCGTTCGTTGAGAGAAAATTTGTAAAAGGCGACCCGTAGCAGGGCTATCAGTCAATTACAGGAATTCGTCATACGACACATCGTCACTGGGTCAACTTGTCAAACACCGAGAAAAGTAGGGCATTGAACCTTCATGTTGAAATATGAAATGACCCAGATCACTTTATTTTTCGCACACTTTAGGTTTCGGAGCACCCTGTCACTTTTGTTTTCTGGGTTCCGAGTTGAACCCTGCTGAGGTGTATATTTTGTCGAGTTTAGAAAACTTGTACCAAAGAAAGGGCAATGGACATTTTGACTTTCTACCCGATAGATATCTTGACTCAGTGGATATCTTGACCTTATGGGACATTTCGTCTCAATGGACATTTTACTGTTGGACATTTCGACCGGATCGGGTACTTCGATACGCGTCTCTCGTGACCGATTGCATATTGCCACGCGCGTCGCTGAGCGAGCGCGCTGAATGGTTACCGTGCTTGGCTGTCGCGCGGAAGATCTGGGTTCGATTCCAGGCAGGGAAATGTTATCTTATTTATTCTTTTTACTTGGCGTTCTCGCAAATTTGAGAACATTCCCCTGCCTGGAATTGAACCCAGATCTTCCGGAGACCGTGTGCGGGTCAGATCCTGGTCGCGGCATTCCCAGCGCCCAAGGACAAGGAGGCTGTGTGAAGATTTCTTGGACTTTGTGCCTACTATCGACGCTTCGTTCGGAATTTCGCAAGGATTTCCGCACCGCTCACTAAACTCACGAAGGACGCCGAGAAGTTTGAATGGGCCGAGGAGCAGCAGCACGCATTCGACGAGCTGAAGCAACGACTCCAGACTCTTTCTGTATTTGGACACTTCGATCAAGATGCGGAAACCGAGATTCATACGGACGCAAGTAACGAAGGACTTGGCGCGGTACTTGTTCAAGTGCAAGAATGCACCGAGCGAGTCATCGCCTACGCAAGTCGAACACTGTCCAAAGCGGAGAGAAATTACTCCACGACTGAAAAGGAATGTCTTGCGGTCGTCTGGGCAATCACGAAGTTTCGCCCGTACTTGTACGGGAGCCCTTTCCACGTTGTCACGGACCACCACTCGCTCTGCTGGCTTGCGAACCTAAAGGACCCGTCAGGACGTCTCGCTCGATGGAGTCTCCGACTGCAGGAATTCAGCATGACTGTGGTCTACAAGTCAGGCCGCAAGCACAGCGACGCCGATTGTCTGTCCAGAGCCCCTGTCGAGACATCTCCCGGTAGCAGCGACGACGATGACGACGAGTGCTTCCTAGGCGCAGTGAACACCGACGACATGGCGCGACGTCAAAGAGACGATCCTGAGTTGCGCGCGCTAATCGAGCACCTCGAAGGACGAGGGGGTAATGGTACTATCCCCCGTGTCTTCTCGAGAGCCCTGCCGACCTTCGTCATTCGACAAGGTGTACTTTACAAGGAGAACTTCGGAGACAACAGCTCGCCATGGCTGCTGGTAATCCCTGCCGACCTTAGAGAGGAGATCTTCCAAGCCTGCCACGACGACCCAACGGCTGGGCACCTTGGCTACAGCAGGACGCTCGCCAGGATTCGGGAAAAATGCTACTGGCCAAGGCTACCAAAGACCGTTCACCTCTACACTCGATCATGCCACGAGTGTCAGTGACGCAAGAAACCACCGACGAAGCCGTCAGGGCTTCTGCATCCGATTGCTCCCCCGTCCACGCCGTTCCAGCAGATCGGAATGGATTTACTTGGCCCTTTTCCACAGTCAACACCGGGAAACCGCTGGATAATCGTCGCGACAGATTATCTCACGCGATACGCCGAAACGAAAGCCCTTCCTTCAGGGACTGCTGTTGAAGTCGCCAAGTTTTTCATCGGGTCTATTGTCCTCCGGCACGGCGCCCCCGAAGTCCTCATTACAGACCGTGGATCATCGTTCGTGGCTCAGCTGACGCAAGAAATTCTTCGTCTCAGTAGCACCAGCCACCGTCTAACTACTGCGTACCATCCACAGACAAATTAACTAACGGAACGACTAAACAAAACTATCGCCGACATGATCTCCATGTATGTCGACGTAGAGCACAAGACGTGGGACGAATGTGCTACCCTACGTCACGTTTGCTTACAACACGGCGGTGCAAGAAACCACAGGAGTAACACCGTTTCAGCTGGTGCATGGCAGAAAAGCAACGACCATGCTCGACGCGATGCTGCCCCACGAACCAGCTGACGATGGGAGCCACGACGCCCAGGTGGTGGCTCAACGAGCCGAAGAAGTTAGCCAGCTCGCCCGACTCCGGATTCAAGATCAACAACGTGTCGACGCCACCCGGTACAACCTTCGTCGGATCAACGTTCGCTTCAATGCCCGGAGACCGTGTGTGGGTGTGGACCCCGATACGACGACGCGGTCTAAGCGAGAAACTCCTGAAACGCTACTTCGGACCCTACAAAGTGCCTCGTCGACTCGGGGATCTGAACTACGAGGTGATGCCCGACGGAACACGGATCTCATCGCGCCGCACTCCACGACCGGAAGTCGTCCACGTCGTGCGCCTCAAGCCGTACTACGATCGATAGGACTGTGAATCGTGTTTTGTACTACGCTCGATAGGATTGTATTTTACAAGTTTCCGTAGTTGGCCATTATTTTTGTTTGTTTTGATGTTTTGTTTCCCAGCATGTCGCATCGAGGCGATGCGCTTTTAAAAGGGGGAGTAATGCCACGCGCGTCGCTGAGTGAGCGCGTTCGTGGCCGAATGGTTACCGTGCTTGGCTGTCGCGCGGAAGATCTGGGTTCGATTCCAGGCAGGGGAATGTTCCTTTATTTATTCTTTCTACTTGGCGTTCTCGCAAATTCGAGAACATTCTCGTCTGATCGAGGTCCGAATGTTCTACGCGCCGAACCTTCTACGCCGATTGTTCCATAATCCCACGCGTGTACATAAGGGGCTCCGCGTGCTCAGGCGGAGTCAGTCTCGCCCCAGCGTTCGACTCTGCTTTTATGCCGACTTCGACGCCCGCGACGCTCTGCTGTTATCTTCTGTTTCCTTTTTATTTTGGGCACAAGTTCGCCCCATTAAACGTTCAGTTTACTCAGTCATTGGCCGCCTCATCACTTGTCATTCGTGACAATATTTGACTCGGTAGACATTTCGTCCCGATGGACAATTTGACCAGAAGCCGATCGCAACCACCCGCCTGAAGGCACTCGAGCGCGGCGGCTCATGGATTGGACACGAGACATGCGTGAACCGGGACGCGCAAGGAACACGGGATCTCGAGCTTGCCTTATGGCGTCCTCCGTGAGAACACGACACCTAGAATGGTCGTCGGGGTCTCCGGCCGCCACAACCACGACACAAACGGTGACGACGGGCGGACCCGTGGTTCGGGATCGGTTCGAGGAAGCCCCCCGCCCTGGGTGTCCGACACCCAGCAGCATTTCCTTTGCGAATGCAGAAAGCCAAAGTGTCTGTAGTGCATAAGAAGGGAGATAGAAATTACATTAATATTTAGAGATCGGTATCAATACTGCCAGTGTTTTTAAAGGGACTTGAAAAGGTATTTCATTTCATTTATTTACCTTGAGGACCCGTGTCCGGGAATTACACGAGGGTGGGTAAGTTAAATGACACTTGTTTGAACACAAAAGTAAATTCACAACCGCTTGTCTAATTTTATGCTAAACACAGTATAATTACAAAATCCCGATTTGGTTTCAGAACGCGTATGTTAACAGAACTTGCCTTACTTGAACGGAAAGAGTTTATTTCAAGAAATCTCGAAAAACCGTAAATTAGTACTCAGGATTTAAGTAGACCTTATGGAGGTCTACATCTTCTTAAGTCCTGAACTGAGGTTAAAACTTAGCACGTTAGTGAATTTGTGGACACAATTTAATTATGCTTTGATCCTACCATGGAAAACACGAATAATACGGGTGTTGTCATAATTTTAATTCCACCATAAAACCGGCTTTATCAGGAGTACCTCAGGAGAGTATAATAGGACTTTTTCTAAAATATTTATGTCCACGCTATTGTATTCAGTGACCAGACCACTAAATTTTTTATATATGAAGACGATACGACCCTTTTTTTCGTAGCTAACGAAGCACATCAACTTATATCCTTGGCCAACACGGAAGCACATAAATGAGACGTATGGACTAATAGTAATGCTTTAAAATAAATACCAGTAAAACAAAATCAATAATATTCAGGCAGAAAAATAAAGTTCTACCTTCATTAGGTAGTGAATGTATACATTCAGTCAATATTGAATTGGTAGATTCTTTCAAACTCTTGAGTTCTGTTTTCACGGACTGTGTCTTGCGATGATCACATTGAGCATTTTAAAAACAAATAAGCAAGAATTGTAGGTATCGTATATATGAACAGCTATATACTTTAAGGTCAGTCAAAATGTTACTACATAAATATCTATTTCTTTCACATTTAAATTACTGTCATCTGGTTTGGGGTTCTACCACGGCAAGAAATGTTAAAATAATACACCTATTTCAAAACCGAATAATACGTAATATTGCTCATGTTCCTTTTTACTCGCATGTTGAAAACGTCTTCAGAATGTATAAAATAATAAGCATCTATAACATGTATAATTATAGTCTTTCTATAAGATATAAAAATGAACTGCTAAATAATATAGCTGCGCGCGCGGCTGGCCAAGTAGGCAGCGCGCGCGTGGCCTAACGGTTATTGTGTCTGCCTCCCATGCGAAAAGCCAGGCTTCGATTCCTGGGAGTGACGCGTCTTTTATTTATTGTTGAAATTTAGTTTTCTGGTAAATTCGAGAATCCTCCTGCTTGTTCGCGGCCCGAATGTTCTACGCACCGAACTTTCTAGGCCGAATGTTCCGGAAACCCTTGAGAGGATGGATGCTTGGGCGAGTTGGTGTACCATATTTGACGGTGACAGCGCAGGGAAAACCACATCACACACATCAGGAAGACAAGCACACGCGCTGAACTTACAACGCTTGTGTACTCGACTACTTCGTTTTTCTCTTCAACGTCCGGGTTGACTTTTCCTGAACGTGATTCTACTACTTCTCTACTTATCACGTTCGGAAAAGTCAACCCGGACGTTGAAGAGAAAACGAAGTAGTCGAATACACAAGCGTTGTAAGTTCAGCGCGTGTGCTTGTCTTCCTGAGTGTATGGTGTGAGAGTGGTTTTCCTGCGCTGTCACCGTCAAAAATCCGGAAACCCACGCGGCTACAAAAGGCGCTCCGCGTGGAAAGCCGAGGTCAGTGTCGCCCCAGCGCTCGAACCTGCTGTTAGGCCGACTTCGACGCCCACGACGCTCTGTTCTAATCTTCTGTTTCCCTTTTTGTTTTGGGCACAAGTTCGCCCCAGTAAACGTTTATTTCCTCCTGTCTATTTATTGTTGTTCTAATCACCACCCGTGACAATATTACCTGCTTTACAGAAACGGCTGGTTTAAACCAACGTGTTTCCGAATATGAATTGCGTAACCCCGAACACTGGAATGCAGCCAGTTTTCGCCTAAATCTTGGAACAGAAATGTTATCACATAGATTAACCAAACGGCTGAATACTTTTCACTGGAATGATGTTATTTTAAATAAAATAACGATGAATGAATTACGTTATTTGATGTATAATTTTCCTTTGGCCTAATAACGCTTTTCAGTTTTGTATCTTGCGTATTCGCTGCTGTAGATGCCATTCGGGGCCAAGAGCTTGTCAAGCCGCTTTGTGCGGATTGTTTTCTTGGTCTCCGCTATTGCAAATGGTAAAGAAAGATTACTAATATTATGAATATAAGTATGTACAGCTGCGCAAAGTGTAAGAGTTTAGTAAGGTACGTTGTTGGCTAGTTGGTTCATCTAGTTAAAAAACAAAAAATAGCATGAAAAACAGGACAAGAAGCACAGGACAAGCGCTAAGAGTTGCAGTATCGCATTAGAGAAAAAGCGGTGCCGCGATCGCCGACGAGCTGGCAATGTGAACTGTGTCACAACATTGCGTTGTGCAGAAGAAAATGGGCGACATCGATAGCGTTGTCGAGGTTACAAGGCAGACGTTTCCGCATAGCGGGGACGCTTTGTGGACCATAGCTGCGATGATATAATATGTTCGTTTTGTATTGTGTGGCTTTCGGCAGGTCGTTGTTCGTTCCGAGTGAGGTCAGTTTTGTTCAGACTGCGAAAGCTTCTGCAAGTTTGGGTATTTTTGTTGCTTAACAGTAAAATCCAACGTAGATGTCAAGGCAATAACGGTAACGGCAGGTATGAGAGGGTCTGAGCATGCCGAAAATGGGTTCCGAGTTAACCAGTCAAGTGCTTCGTACTTCTTGCCAGACTTATAAAAAAATGCACACATTGTATATTTGTAGTTTCCTGTGAATATGGTCCAAGGCGTCCAGAAGGATTTTTGAAGTTTGATAGCCATCACAAGGGGTGATAATCGCAACAACCTTATACACAAGACCAAAACTGTAAAATATAAATTTTCTGATCGCCCAAAGGACGGCAAGACATTTTAAAGCCACAGCTTTAAGGATCTCAAGTCGCAGAAAAAATGGTGTCTTTATCGGCGTCGCTGGGACGGGAAGATCCCGATTGGTCGACAAGGAATTCATTTGACTTAAAAAATATTCAAATAATTTTAGGCGGAGCGGGATCGATCCCACGACGCTTCGGTTGCAGGCCAGACGGGCTACCGACTAGGCCGCGCGGACACTTTTTTTTTCATTAATACATAGGTTACGCAGACACGCTTGGGCGTCTTGGGAACGAGCGGGTGTTTATCTTTATCTATTGCGTTCCACTCTTAAAGGCGAAGCTTAAGCGTCCTCCTGTAATATTTTTTTCGGTAACTGAGTAATTCATTTTCGCATTGCACAAAGTACGACTGGCATATGCGACATCACTCTTTTGGATAAAGACGGCGCCAAGTCCATATTTCATTGTTTTAAGGCTCGAGTGGAGTTGACCCCGCGAATCTGCAAACAGATATGAAACGAGTAAGCGCTGAAAAAAACAAGCTATCGTCTTGAGAGCACGAAATGATTCTTGCCAGCATAATTCCTTAGATGCGGCCAAACTATTCCAAGTATCCCGTGTCCATCTTTCTCCCTCCCTTTCTCCCTGTGGAAATCTTGTCTCTGATCAGGGACCCTAATCTGTACACTTGGCGAAAGGCGAGAAATTCGCCGGCTATGATTGACCGGCGCCAAGGTCAAGTGCGGCGTCGGCAAGTCACGGCCGCCTGATTTCTCGTCGACGTGTCTCACCAAGCGTCCGGATTAGGACCTCAGGAGACGACGGTTGGCGCAGGCATTCGGAATCCCTTTCCCGTCTTGTATCCCATACCCAGTGTTGGAGGTAACGCCTTACAAGTAACGGCGTTACCGGCAACTTGTTTTGGGGTAACGCGTAACAATCTCGTTATATTTTTCAAACAGTAACGGGTAACGTACTTACGTTATTATTTCGAGTAACAGGTAACGTTTTTACGTTACTCGTTACAAATTATTTCAAAATAAAAAAATTATTACACTTGAAGTTTTTTCGCGTTTCTAAGCGCCAAGTTATGTGATTTTTTATTTTTTTTATTTGTAAGTATTTAGGTGAAATTTGTAAAAAAAATCTGGTAATTATGTTATGATTTTGCATGAACATAATATTTTTTAAAATACTTAAAATGTTGCCTTTATGCACACATGTAACCTCAAAAACGTAAAACGTGTTAATTCAGAAGCTATAAAAGTAACGCAAAAGTGACGTGCCTTACTTTTCATCGGTAGCGGTAACGCGTTTCTTTTTTTATTTTGAGGTAACGTAGGACGGTAATGCGCTCCTTGTGTTTGCAAGTAACGAGTAACGTATTTCTTCACTTTTTTCGGTAACGCCTACAACACTGTCCGTATCCCTCATCCGGGTCGTGCATTGGAGTATTTGTTCCTACCTGTAGACAAAACGCTGAATGATATCTAATCAAATTTAGAGTCATTGTCTGTCCGTCTCTATCAGGGTGGAGACATTCAGGGTCGGGTGCCGTGAGAACATGACATTAGCAAGCATATCGACGCTTTACACACGCGCCAGAATACAGCCGCCATGGCTGACCTTCTCTTGTTTTACCGAGATGCAGAGCCACTGGAAATTGGTGTGGACGAGCCTCCACGAAGGCCAATGCTGAGGGATGAAAGACAGAATAAAATCTAGGATGGCAATAACCTGGCCTGCTATGGTAATAATCAAGTGAAGTAAACGTAATAGGGGAAACAAAAACTGAAGGTCAGTTATGGCGGCGCCCATGCACAGCTGCCGCAAAGCGTCTATACGTGGGAGCTTTCGGTGTCAATTGGCATCCACGCGCTCGAGCTGAGAGATGCCATAGCGGGCGTGGACATTGCGGAAAACCATAGAACATATTCAATTCAGAAGTCTCCGGATGCAATCACTCGACACTTGGGGTAGCATATGAGTAGTGCATTCAGGAATCCTAAAAAGATTGGCGAGCCACCGAGGAACACGACAAGCTACCGGTGTGCGACAGAAGCGACGGAGATGCGTTGGTGCAGGCGTTTACCTGGATATGGCCATGGCGACGATGATGGGCCACCATCCAACCCGCAGCACCTTCCGGGAGGTTGGGTGTCCTCTGGCCAGCACGACCCACACCGGGCTCAGAGAGGCCAGCCCCGCCACGAACATTCCCGAGAACCAGGGCTGCGCTGCGAGACGCACAAGACTGCTCTAAGGACACGTCGCGACGACTCGTGTTGGGACTTGCTCGGGAATTAAAACATCGAAGCAAACCCGGAGCCCTCACTGGCCTATTCGGACGTCCCACTATTTCGCAAGCTGGAGACGACCACGGCGTGACCCTTTCGGGGTTACGATGTTAGCGTAATTCATGCGAGGGTGCGGGCGAGCTGGACACAATAAACGTGAGCAATCTTCGCTGGTTAGTTAAAAATGCAGGCCTTTTACCCTCGTTTTTGTTAGACTGGCGGCTGTTGATAAAAGCCGTTTGCTCTACTGACGACAGACTCCCGGTTAGCTGAGTTGGTAGAGTGCTCCACTGGAAATAGAGAGATCCCTGGTTCGATCCCAGGACCAGACGGAGTTTTTCAGCGCGCACCAGTCAGCTAGCTGCGTTGGGAGATTTGTGTTTGTCCCTTGTCTCCTTTGTTTCTCTTTTCCGGGAATTATTATCATTTACCCTTTGGGGCTTGTTGATTGAGATAAGCGGCTCGTAAGAGTAAACCGAGCAGCTTTGGCGGCGACGTACCAAGTGCCGTGAGCGAGGAACTCTCCGAGGCGGCATCCGTGTGAAACACTAGCGTCTGTTTACCCAAACCTATCTCTCTCTCTCTACCGCGTAAAAAAGTGGAATGTGTGTTGGTCAGAGATAAAGCCGTGTGTGTCTATACTTTGTTTCATTTTCACAGTCTAGACGATGGTATAAGCTAATGGGAGCAATAAGACAGCGTGGAAAGCGCACCATCCTGGTGTTTCTGGAATCATCGGTGAACAATTCGTAAACTTGCGCATTTAATGCCGCTTCATTGGTCCCATTAGCGTCGCCTGCGTCTGGACTTGGGCTGAGCCAAGTTGCCGGCGTCCATTTGTCACATGCTTGAATAGAGTCCCATCACTCACGGATTCGCGGGCAGATACGCGCAGGCTTAAAGTGCATTTTGAAGACGGGTGGCGAAATCGACTCGTCGCTGGCGAAAAGTCCGGGGCCCATATCGAGATTTTCCGCCAGCGACGAGTCGATTTTGCCACCCGGCTCCAAAATCCACGTTCCGCCTGCGCGGATCTGCCCGCGAATCCGCGAGTGTAAACGCGACGCGGCGGCGACAGGTAAAGCGCCGTTCACACACTAGCAACCGAGTAGGACGGAGAGAGACAAGACAGGTTTTTAAGCCTCTTACGACGTCTTAGGACCATCTCCGCAGCATCGCATCCGGTCCTAAGACGTCGCAAGAGACTTAAAAATCGGTCTTGTCTCTCTCGGTCGTACTCGGTTACAAGTGTGTGAACGAGCCTTAACTCCTCTTAGATAAGAAAGAAGGCCACCCGATGGACCCAGATGGCTGCATCACCAGTTTCCCAATGCGTCGCTCTATCAGTGGGAAGAGGAAGGACAGCCGAACGCTGGCGCGGTAGTCCGATTTCTGCTTCACGCTGCTCTCTATTGACTCGGGATAACCAAGGCTTTCTTATCTACCGAGTGTTGCTACAATTTGCTCGCGTTCCTAACATTGTTGGCGAGTTTGGCACTTTGAAGCTACGCAATTGACATTGTTGACTTACTGACATTCAGGTTGGCGTATTTTGGGTGTTATACGCATAGCGAAATTGGTGAACATTCTCGAAGCCAAAGGTTCGCCATACAGCTAAACTGCACCTTGTGCGAGCGCTTGGGCCTCCTGACTATTTGCAAAGTGTTTGAAATGAGCTACGCTTAGAGTATCAGCACTCCCAAATTTTCTTGTGGATTTGACAGAGCAGGCGCAATTGGCGGTTCTTAAGAATATCGTATGAACTTCCTGAGTATTGTGCGAGGAACCTCATACGATATTCTTTTCGTCTGCCGCAGACTGTTTCATGAAAAACCGCTTCATCTGACTGAGACAAAACATGACATAACTGGCAACGCTGATATTAAGCATATAGATATAAGCTAACCCAAGGCTGGACTGTTCATGCTCCCTGAAGCAGTCTATTTAGCGGCACTGATGTACCAATGTCCAAGAAACAAACATTTGTTCGTGGTGCGTGATAAATATATGACGTGATTTCATTTCAAATCAAACACGCGTGTCGTTGTGGCTATTTCTATTTGCCTCAGAAATGTCTATGGGTGTTTACCTCAACTGAGAAACGGGTTGGGAGTAAATTCTTTATTTTGGTCCCCAAAGATATACGTTTTTAAACCATTCTTAAATTGAGAAAAAAACGTAAACGACGAACTTTGCGGATTTTTTCTTTTTCAGGTTATGGACCATACAAGCGATCGAGGGGAAAACTGATGTTTCTGCCACCTCTAGGGAATCGAAAGCTTCACCGCTCTTAACAGTTAGTTCGTAAACTACAACACTAGGAAGCTTTTCCAACATTCAACATATAAATTTGACTATGCTCATATGATTTAAACAAATCCTTATATTGTGTAGTAATTATGAAAATGACGAACTATACGTGTTTAATTAAACTTGAGGAAGAAAACGAGAAGGGACGGACAAGCACAAACTTGCTTGTCCGTCCCTTCTCGTTTTCTTCCTCAAGTTTAATTATCCCTACCAACCCGCTCGTTCTGTACTTATACGTGTTTCTTTGGTGATTTCTGGATAAATTGGGATAATTCTTACGCCTGACCTAATTGATATATATTAATTACTTCGACATCACTAAAACGCTCAAATTAAGTTATTTTTATTGAGTATATTAGCAATATTAAAATGAATTATTTTACATTTATTTATTAAATAAATGTTTCCAAATTAAGCAAATTAGAAATCAGTGTTGTCGAAAACAATTTTACTTATTTTCAGATTTTTTGTTAGTAGCCAGGAAAAATAGTGGCATATCAAAAACAATAAATACAATATATACTATTGCGTGCGTTTAGAAGACTGCACTGAAAGTGAACCTTTGTAAAAGTACGTTTCAAAAGGACAATATTGTCACAAATGACAATTGATGAGGCGACGAAAACTGAACTTAACATTTAATGGAAATAACTTGTTTTCAAAATAAGAGAGAGAAAGAAAGGCTAGCATCGCAGGCATCGATGTCGGCGAAACAGCAGGATCGAGCGCTGGGGTGAGACTGACTCCGGCTTACCACGCGGAGCACCTTTCGTAGCCGCCTGGGGTTTCTGGAACATTCGGCCTAGAACGTTCGGAGCGTGGAACATTCGTAGCTCGATCAGACGAGGAATTTCTCTAATTTGCGAGAACGCCAAGTAGAGAGAATATATAAAAGAACATTCCGCTCCCTGGAATCGAACCCAGGTCCTCTGCGCGACAGCCAAGCACGGTAACCATTCGGCCACGTAGGCAATCGCTCAAATTGCATGATTCCATGATTCGATGAACGCATCCCTTCCTTTTGCCATTAGGAGTGTACGCGCAGACCAGAACACGGCAACAAAACTTTATCAGATTTAAACTCGCGGGTTTGAGACATTGAAGGAAATCTACGCGAAGTCAAGGTACTAAATGGATGACATTGCTTGCGTGATAGAATCGGTAACTAAAGCCACAACTGGTTTTGACCTGGCACTGCTCCGCCTAGACAACCTAGAAACCTGGGCTCAGTCAGAAAGAAAGATAATTTCTCTGTCATGAGAAGGTCAATACTCATCTTGAACCTTTACACATTCACCAGGCTTATCGTATTGATCGCTCGCTCCCTCCTCCGCTCCCTCCCTCCCTCTCTCCCTCCCCCCCGCCCCCTCACAAAAAAGCACGTCCTATAATTTTTAAATTAGCTTTGTGTAAGGTCGGGCAGCAACTATTTTTATCCAGATCTTCACCCCAAGGCCTTTGGTTTGCGATCCGAAAGAACGTCTCTTTAAATACTCGGACTGCTCGCCACAAACTAATCGAATATGGTAAAGCACACGCAGTCACCTTTAAGATTAATTTCAACATGCTTCTTTTGAGCGGATATGTTTTATGTGTGCGAGCGAAGATAAATTAAATTCTTTCATCGCCTTTTGATGTGTTTCGCAATGAACGGGTTTCAGGGAGGAACAGTGGTGTCCTACTAGCTGTTCGTAGTTATCTTCAGTTACTGAAATTAAACGTTGTGCCAGACCTTGAGCTGGCATTTCTTTCGATGAGGTGTTGATACTCAATGGTCATTTTCGGGGTTTATTATCGCCAACCTTCTTCCGAAGTCTCCTATGTGAACAAGCTGCATAACGCATTGTGTGGCGTGAGAGCCAGGACCCTTTATCAAGATTGTTCTTGGCGAGGAATTTCAGCTCATCCTTATATCGAATGGGGTGCAGATACGAGCGTCAGCAGAAGCATCTCGAAGGGAGTCAAAATTTTTCCTAAAAGTTTATTGACATTTCATACGCAAAAGCTTGTTACACGGCCAACGCAGGTGACTGAGTCGTCATCATCGGTCCATAGATCTCTAGTTCTCACGTCGCAAAGTGAAATGATAAATGATGATACCATCGTCAATGGCCTTTATAACCATAAGCGTGTACATTGTTCTTTTGCACATCAAGAATGCACACCTACTATATCTTGACGGAAAATTAGAATATAAGGCAGAGCAAATGTTGACCTTATTAACCTCGGTCCTAGGCCTTTCGTTGACGCACACATGCCTAACTTTTGTGAACGCCCCCGTACAGCAGAATTGGCTCCTATCAAAGAAAAATTACCTGCAATAATTGATCGCGGCATACCACTAGTACAATTCAAGGATAACCAATCAACACCTCGGTACAATCGGGAACTAAAATTGCTGCGTAATCGAAGGAAGCAAGTTTATCAACGTGCATGACGTATCAACACCGATCAAGCTTGGTCCTTTTTTTCAGTTGCTTTCGCGTTTTATAAGTCGGCCTTACAGAAAGCAAAAAACAACAAAAAATCTTATTAGACGGATATCGCTGCCATCCTTCAAAATAATCCTCACAAATATTGGAGCATATTAACCGTAGTTATCATAAACCAATTGGTTTGGTTGATAACAGCGGAACCGATCTTTGCGGTGATAACGTTGTAGAAAAGTTTTGCAACGCATCTTCTGCTGCGTTACCAATAGTGTCACCTCATCACTGCCTGATCCTTCCAAATCTTCCTTGCCGGAAATGAATTCGATAACATTTTTTTTAAAATTGGGTTTACAAAATGAATGCACTTAAAACGTCACCGTCAACAGGAGCTGATGACATAAACAGTAAAATATTAAAGGTGACTGAACTATTGTCAAGTGTTTTTCTAAGATTTTTTTATTCCAAAAGCCTCTAGATGTGTGTGCCGTTCCGACAACTGAATAGAGAAGGTCGTTCCGGTCCACAAAAGTGGTGGCGCACACTCTACCCTAAATTATTGTCCCATAGCATTGACTTATCTCTGCTGTAAGCTCATGAAAGATGTCATATATTCGCATATTATTAAGGCGAAAGGCTTATATGTCTCATCGTAGCCGCCTCGGTGGCTCCGAGGCGAGAGCGCCGGCCTACGGATCCCCATGTGGCGGGTTCGAATCCCGGCCGAGGTGCCCGCAATCTGACGGAGGCTGATTGCGGAGGAGGCGCCGTGTAACCGAGCTTTCGGTTGCACGTCAAAAGATCCCCAGGTGGTCCAAATTAATCCTCAGTCCTCCGCTGGGGCGTAC
Source organism: Ixodes ricinus (assembly GCA_037355805.1). Classification (NCBI taxonomy): domain Eukaryota; kingdom Metazoa; phylum Arthropoda; class Arachnida; order Ixodida; family Ixodidae; genus Ixodes; species Ixodes ricinus. The sequence continues at coordinate 77,063 of JAZHYW010001432.1, forward strand.
CAGATGCCCGTCGTTGGTTTGGCACGTAAAACTCGAAATTTGTCTCATCGTTCTGTCGACCTTCAGAAAATACGTCGGCGACACGAAAGGTACTAAAATGAAGGTACCAATGAAACGGCGCCGAAAGTGCGTCATCAGAGAGCGCGCTGCCTTCGAAGGTTCGCTATCACCGGGACCACAGCCGACGCCACGATCTGAGTGCGCCAATGGCGCCAAAAGTGCGTCATCAGAGAGCGCGCTGCCTTCGGAGGCTCGCTATCACCGGGACCACAGCCGACGCCACGATCTGAGTGCGCCAATGGCGCCAAAAGTGCGTCATCAGAGAGCGCGCCGCCTTCGGAGGCTCGCTATCACCGGGACCACAGCCGACGCCACGATCTGAGTGCGCCAATGGCGCCAAAGTGCGCCATCAGAGAGCGCGCTGCCTTCGAAGGTTCGCTATCACCGGGACCACAGCCGACGCCACGATCTGAGTGCGCCAATGGCGCCGAAAGTGCGCCATCAGAGAGCGCTCCGCCTTCGGAGGCTCGCTATCACCGGGACCACAGCCGACGCCACGATCTGAGTGCGCCAATGGCGCCAAAGTGCGTCATCAGAGAGCGCGCCGCCTTCGGAGGCTCGCTATCACCGGGACCACAGCCGACGCCACGATCTGAGTGCGCCAATGGCGCCAAAAGTGCGCCATCAGAGAGCGCGCCGCCTTCGGAGGCTCGCTATCACCGGGACCACAGCCGACGCCACGATCTGAGTGCGCCAATGGCGCCAAAAGTGCGCCATCAGAGAGCGCGCCGCCTTCGAGGCTCGCTATCACCGGGACCACAGCCGACGCCACGATCTGAGTGCGCCAATGGCGCCAAAAGTGCGTCATCAGAGAGCGCTCCGCCTTCGGAGGCTCGCTATCACCGGGACCACAGCCGACGCCACGATCTGAGTGCGCCAATGGCGCCAAAGTGCGCCATCGAGAGCGCGCCGCCTTCGGAGGCTCGCGTATCACCGGGACCACAGCCGACGCCACGATCTGAGTGCGCCAATGCGCCAAAGTGCGTCATCAGAGAGCGCGCCGCCTTCGGAGGCTCGCTATCACCGGGACCACAGCCGACGCCACGATCTGAGTGCGCCAATGGCGCCAAAAGTGCGCCATCAGAGAGCGCCGCCTTCAGAGGCTCGCTATCACCGGGACCACAGCCGACGCCACGATCTGAGTGCGCCAATGGCGCCAAACGTGCGTCATCAGAGAGCGCGCCGCCTTCGGAGGCTCGCTATCGCCGGGACCACAGCCGACGCCACGATCTGAGTGCGCCAATGGCGCCAAAAGTGCGCCATCAGAGAGCGCGCCGCCTTCGGAGGCTCGCTATCACCGGGACCACAGCCGACGCCACGATCTGAGTGCGCCAATGGCGCCAAAAGTGCGTCATCAGAGAGCGCGCCGCCTTCGGAGGCTCGCTATCACCGGGACCACAGCCGACGCCACGATCTGAGTGCGCCAATGGCGCCAAAGTGCGTCATCAGAGAGCGCGCCGCCTTCGGAGGCTCGCTATCACCGGGACCACAGCCGACGCCACGATCTGAGTGCGCCAATGGCGCCAAAAGTGCGCCATCAGAGAGCGCGCCGCCTTCGGAGGCTCGCTATCACCGGGACCACAGCCGACGCCACGATCTGAGTGCGCCAATGGCGCCAAAGTGCGTCATCAGAGAGCGCGCAGCCTTCGGAGGCTCGCTATCACCGGGACCACAGCCGACGCCACGATCTGAGTGCGCCAATGGCGCCAAGAGTGCGCCATCAGAGCAGCGCGCCGCCTTCGGAGGCTCGCTATCACCGGGACCACAGCCGACGCCACGATCTGAGTGCGCCAACGGCGCCAAAAGTGCGCCATCAGAGAGCGCGCCGCCTTCGGAGGCTCGCTGATCACCGGGACCACAGCCGACGCCACGATCGTGAGTGCGCCAATGGCGCCAAAAGTGCGTCATCAGAGAGCGCGCCGCCTTCGGAGGCTCGCTATCACCGGGACCAGCAGCCGACGCCACGATCTGAGTGCGCCACTGGCGCCAAAAGTGCGCCATCAGAGAGCGCGCCGCCTTCAGAGGCTCGCTATCACCGGGACCACAGCCGACGCCACGATCTGAGTGCGCCAATGGCGCCAAAAGTGCGCCATCAGAGAGCGCGCCGCCTTCGGAGGCTCGCTATCACCGGGACCACAGCCGACGCCACGATCTGAGTGCGCCAATGGCGCCAAAGTGCGTCATCAGAGAGCGCGCCGCCTTCGGAGGCTCGCTATCACCGGGACCACAGCCGACGCCACGATCTGAGTGCGCCAATGGCGCCAAAAGTGCGTCATCAGAGAGCGCGCCGCCTTCGGAGGCTCGCTATCACCGGGACCACAGCCGACGCCACGATCTGAGTGCGCCAATGGCGCCAAAAGTGCGTCATCAGAGAGCGCGCCGCCTTCGGAGGCTCGCTATCACCGGGACCACAGCCGACGCCACGATCTGAGTGCGCCAATGGCGCCAAAAGTGCGTCATCAGAGAGCGCGCCGCCTTCGGAGGCTCGCTATCACCGGGACCACAGCCGACGCCACGATCTGAGTGCGCCAATGAAACGGCGCCAAAAGCTCGTCATCAAAAAACGCGCTGTTTTCGGAGGTTCGCTATCACGGTTACACGACCACTGAGGCAAATTAGAGGCAATGAAATGAAGGTTGACAAAACGAATTGAGAGGAATCAAAGTGAATAAAGTAAATCATGTGTCTGTCTTGAATGCATCGGCGCTTGGGCTTTCGCCTTCAAGTCGTCTTAGGAATAACATAAGGAACCCTGTGAATTTTTTCCAATTCCTCTAACAAAATAATTTTTTTTTCGAACCAGCATTGGCTTTGCAAATTATCGTAAATGTGGAACACAACTTGCCTCCTTTTTCATAACATCCATACTTTTCTTGAAACGGTTCCTTAAGCTGATGCCATTTTTCTTGATTTATTAAAGCTTTTTGATCGTGTGTCTCATAAACTGTTACTAACAAAACTGTCCACTCTTTCGCCTGGTGCTTCTGCATTAACGTATATTGAAAACCTCCTCACGTGCACGTTAACACCTGCCGCTCCAGAAGAGCTTCTGTAATTTCCGGCATACCGCAGGGACCTTTCTCTCTCGCTTACCTGTAAAGTGTGCTTAATTTCTGATGATTAAGTCATTCTTCAAGACCATAGCTAACACAGATTGCGTACCGCATTTTCCGGGCTATAGTCCGCACATGGTGCATAGTCCGCACGCCCTGTATAATCTGTACCTGGTGCGTAGTCGACACGACAATCTTCTCATACGGGGCAGGCACACCTTGAGAAATGTCTGCTTTCTTGGCTCACAAAGAAGCTCGTATTATACATAAATCTTTATTAACATCCTCTTTCATTCAGAAAATCCGTCACGCCTTGTCATAATGAACGATCATAAAAAACACACAATACCTCTATAGTTCGCACGCGTAGATAGTCCGCACAGCCTAAAATTTCTACTTTTAAACATGTACAGTCTTCGGACTATAACCTGGAAAATACGGTACTTGAAATGCGAAACGATCTAGACAGAGCTAATGATTGGTGCTCAAAATGCAAAATGCTTTTAAAACGCACCAAAATCACTACTTTGTCATAGAACTCGTCAACATTTTCACAATATCTACTTTATTGGTAAACTTGTTATTAATAATTCTGTGTTACATTAGGAATATCTTGGCGTAGACTTAAGCCATGATCTTTCTTGGACAATTTATATAACCACCATCATTTCAGATTCCAAACGCACTCTTGGCTTCTTACGTCATAACTAGGGTGACCATATTCTTTAAGGTAGAAAACGGGACATCCCAGCGAAGGGGAAGGGGGGGGGATTGTACTAAAGACTGAGATTGGGAGAAAATAAATTAAATGAAATAACTGTATCAAAACGTCACCATATCGCACTAAATTTTACTCTCTGACTAAATATCCCCCGCCTGCGTTCACGCCGCTTCTCGACGAAAATATGCGGCTGCTCATTACAAAACTATTAACCCACTTGGCCCCACCGTACACGCTGCTTCGCGGCGTCCAGCCGACAGCCTAAGCTGACCAAAGCAGTCGGAAAGAGAGTCACATACCATTTAGTTCAGGAAAATTTCGTCAACAACATTCGTCATTTTTTTTTTTGCAGTGTTAATTGTGAAAGAGAAATGTAAATATCGCCAAATGCTCGACAAAAAAAAAATGTTCGAGAAAAAAAAAGAATAAAGTAAGCACTCTCTGTGGACCGAACTTGGGTCCGCTGCGTACGAAGCAGCCACCTTTCCACTAAGCTACGCTATTTTTTTTCTTCGTTGCAAACTGAAGTTTTATGTAACCACTCGTTTTATACGAGACCCACCAAGTTTCGCGTCGTGCTTATAGCCATTTCCGGTCGAGTGCACGGTATTTTAAAGTACCCACGGTTATTTTTGTAGAAATATACTTGTAACGAGTAGGCATAGTTTCGGTTCGCTTCAACTCGCTTGGTGCCAATTTCGAAACTATATGCACTCCTGCGAAAACGGAACATGATGATTTATTGGGACAAAAAGACGGGACGGCAGGAGCGGACCTCAAAAACGGGACTGTCCCTGCCAAAACGGGACGTCTGGTCACCCTAGTCTTCGTCTTACTTCTTCAACAATCAAGCGTCTTGCATACATTTCCAAAATACGCCCTAAATTAAAATATGCGTACTCAGTCTGGGATCGTCCACTGTGACATATCTTGCGTCTGATTTGGACTTAATACAAAAGTGTGCAGAGTCTTTTCTTATAACATTCTAATATTCTACGTTTGTTAGCGTCACAACACTAAAGCATAATTTGTCTCTGACCCCACCATGTACTCGCAGCAATGTTGCTGTATTTAGCCTTTTTAACAGGTTTTACTTCGACGACTCTATACATCCACCTTACCACCGCATCGCATTTTCCCTGGCGTTGATCACCACGCAAGAGTTGACCTTCGTTTCACCAGAAACACGGCATTTTTTAATTCCTTTCTTCCGGATACATCTTCGAGCTGGAAGGGCCTGCCCAAAGGGATCGTATCAACGCAAGACGGCACCTCATTTCGTCAAACGTTGACATCTTTATTTAACTAACCCACTCCCTATGTAATAACCTGACCCAAGGGTTTTTCAGAAAAACAAATAAATGTGAGTTGTAAAATGACAGGCTTTGTTGCGGAGTGAAATAACGAGCCATAGCGCCATTTTATGTTGCTATAAATCTTAGTAAGTCCTAACTCAATATGTAGACTGCTAGAGTGTTATTACTGCTACTTTAAAGAAGTCAATATATCTAGCTCCTGCTTCTAAGTCATCCGTGGTATTACTACGGAGGCAAAAACATAACGAGGTAAACAAGTGTGCAAACCAAATACGCCCCATTGTGATTCTTGAATTTTGTCAGGAATGGAAAGTTTGCGCAGCAGATCTTGAGCCTGCTGCGCAAACGTTAGTGCACCCGCGCGCTGCCCACGGGCTTCAAGTCGTCGTAAACTTGACCGGGGTTTTCGATAACGTCCAGCGAGTTTTAAATGGAACCATGTGTTTATTTTTAGTAAAGTCAATAAGCACGCTTCAATTAATTATTTTGCTGATGAACATGGTATCTGCCCTCCCTGGATTCCGCCGTGGCTGGAAGTTTGTTTCCGAAACATGTTTCCTTTTCCTCAAATACTACTTTGAACGATGTTTAAAAGTCTACGCACGAGAAGTGTATTTTTTATTTATTTACATTTATTTCTTTATTACTACAGTTCACCCTGTTCAGGGCAGTTACAGGAGTGAAAGAAAAAAAAAGCCTATCACACATTGCTACACACACAAAAATAAATTAGCACAACGTACGCTAGTACAAGTTGTTAAAATAGTCTTTGTGCACTAACTGAGCATGCTCAAAGGAATAATGATGGGCAGGCATATAAAGCTAAGGTTCAATGCACGGTCGACGCTCCAGCCTTTTCTTAAAGGCGGCAATATTTTCTATGTTCACGATATCACTCGGCAGCGCCGTTCATTCTTTTACAGTTCCAACAAAAAATTAATATCTATAAGTGTCATTGTATACACGTTGCATTTCAATGGTTCTATTGTGCATCCCCCGCTTAGTTCGAGTTAGTAAATGTGGTAGCAGATATCGGGTAGTGTCAATGTTAAGCTGGTTTCGAGAAGCTTAAAAACAAGCTTAAGTCGGGAAATTTCTCTGCGTAAGTGATTGATGGGAGTTTTCGTTCCTGCGGCATGGAAGGAACTGACTCAGTTCGACCTTACCTTGAAAGAATAAAACGGGTGGTCATCCTTTAAATTTTTTAACCTATCGATTTTGTTATTTTTAAAAGGTATGCTTTCTTGTTCTAAAAAGTACTGAAATTAACACGTTATACTTTTTGTCTTACACTTTTTGCGCTCTGCTGTAACTGACTTAAAACCACTATTGTCAAGGTGAGAAAGACAATACTTCATTTTTAGTCACGCCGTGCGCTTCGGACTGTGTTTCCCACTTGGTGTGCAGTAGTTTGTGTGCATGTTAATGTATCTGTTGGTTTTTGTTTTCGTGTTTTCAGTTTTTATGCTTACCTTATAATATGTGCAATTTTTCATGTGCCGGCGGACATATCGTACGGTAGTTCCTGGGCATTTAATATATTTGATTCTTGATTATTAGTCTCGTGTACCATACACCAACAGTCTTTTTTTGTTTTGTTCACCCCTTGCTGAAAGTATCCACTTTACAAAACCCTCGTTTGCTATAAGCTGGAATATGACGCACCTATCTGAGTGCCCGGACTTCACGCACCTATTTGAAAATTATAACTTGTGAGAATTGTTAACCACGCTCCGTAATTTATATCGCGCTCCGACTGTAACATAAAACCAGATTATACTCACTAAATGTTTCCCGGCGCAGGCAAGTGCTGTGCATGGGCTTGTTGCGTAAAATATGTCGTAAGACATAGCCACTTTACGACAAACTAGGATATTTAAGCATAAAAACACAAAAACAAAGAAGTCTAAAAAATTTATCTAAGGTAAATATTAATACGATGATCCAACTACCTTTCAGTGAACAATGAATTTATAATCATTCCATTTATCTCAAATTTTAATAGCGCCGTTTTAAAGGCTGCTTGAATAGCCGTTATTTTTGTAAAGGTCCATGATACTTCTAAACGGTGAGAACCGGGTATGCAAAGGACGATCATGATATAACAGAGCACACGCAGAACACAGTGGGTGCGCTTTTGTGCCTTCTCTTCTCACCGTTTGAAAGCATGTTCCACAAACATAAGCTTTATCCTTAACAAGCCATGACAGGTACTAGAACCATTTTATTGTTGGGTGAATATTGCTTTATCTTTGTTACGTAGCCCCTTCCCCTCTGAAAGTTCTCTAGCCCGAGAGGGAAATGGATGAATAAAAAAATACGCCGGACGGGAACAAAGTAGATGTAAACATTAAGGCTAAACGGTTAAACAATAGCCGACGCTTAAGGGACCCGTACCAGCCGACAATCAAACTGATGCACAGAGATGTTGCGGGTCGCAGGCACGCTCCTCAAAGTCGAAACCTTGCCAAAAAACGTTTGGGCTGCCGGCGGGAGGTACCGTTTCGTGGGAACTCGCTTCCTGATATATTTTCATCGACACGAGTTTCATGGGTATACGTTTTGTCGATAATGCGACGTTTCGCGGAAACTTTTTCAGCCGACGGATGCTCCTGCCACATTTTGTCAAGAAAATATTTTTTTATAAGTGGATTGGATTACTTGATTTAATTCGTTCGTTGCTTTGATAGCGCAAAATGAACTCGAATTCATAGGTCGTAATTCACCACTCTTAAAAAAACACAGTAAACAGATATGAACTGCCGCAGTTACTACCTCTAAATGGCCATTACTACCTTTTCACTACCTGTTTCACCTGAAATTCTCCATGGGCACTAAATGCGGTTGCCACTATACTCCGTTCATCTCTAAGCTAGGGTGCAATTAAGTGCAATTCGTTCAGAAGGATGACATCTGACCATTTTGTTCCTGGCACTTTTTTTCTGCTCGCAGGCGCATCTCCCAGCATGAACGTTTGGCATTGACAGTGCGACGGTGGCATTTTGTGACCGGCTATTCCTATGTATTGTATCGAGAAAGCGTGCTGTTGGCATCGGGTTCTACAAAAAATGGCATCACCCTAAGCAAAGCGTACATGAAGACACCCAACCCTAAGCTGGGACTGCAGCCAATGCCACAATCGCGAGAGCACGAGGTTGCTGCCTTGAAACGTCATTCCTGCAGATCGAGATCTCGCGCTGGAAATGCACGTCTCAAAGTCAGAAGCGCGGGCTAGCTTGCGCTTGGAGCTTTGACTGCAGTCTCAACTTAAGATTGAACGCAGTATGTCCCGAGTGCGACCGTCACCATCGCTCGATGGTGACGTAGTAACCAATATTACGTGACGGGGCCAGCTATTTTCGCCGCTTTGCTTCTTTTTGGAAGTGTGATTTCGCGGGTCAAATCTTTGCTAAGTACATTTTGTTTTTGCTATGACGCAAAATGTGCGTAGGATGAACCCTAAAAAAAGGGTTGTGTGTATGTTTATACAGCCTAGAACTTGGTCTGCCTCAACGGGCGACGGGTCTCCCAGCTGTAGATGAGAAATTTAGCCAGTGCAGTACAATCGCTAGGCTGGGGTCTTTAACGTGCACCACGCAGTAGTGATACACGACCGCACGCCGGTAGGATGCTCATCCAGGTCAAAACGGACAGAGGTGGGGATTGAGCCCAGGATCCCTGGATTCTGCAGTGATAGCTTTTGGTTTACATGCCCCGAGCTGGTGTGCGCTAAAGCATTGCGAAGCTGCCCGAGGTTTTGTCGTAAAAGCACATTTTGTACCTAAAACAAACGAAATATAACTAATCTCGTCGCTACTGTCATTACAGATCAATAATCAATTATTTGTGCGCGGTACTTGGTTAAAATCTAGACGTAAAACTACAAGGTCACGTGTCTAGTGGTCAAAAATGTGTAACATGGCGGCGGCCGATGGAGGGTCAATTTCAGCTACCAATTTATCGCTCTACGCCCCTATACCTCGTTCGAAACGTACATATTCCATAGAGCACACTGCAGTTCCAATAGCAGCCATCCAGGGCATCGAACGACGGGATGCGAGCCGTGGGAGCAGAGGGCTCTGTTCGTGCAAGCAGCGTCTAGGAGCAGTTCCGTAACTGAGCTAATCTAATAACGTTGACAATGACTGACATTGTGACCTCACGTCATGGGACACTGTGACGGTGGCACTACAATATGATAACGTTACAGGACGTGACATTGATGGCTTTACATATTCCCAAATCCCTAGCAAAGGGCCCTTCAGTGGCCTTGTAACTGTGCCTGCAAAAGGAGGAGCGCAAAGAGACTCCATAAATGCGATGCATGTTGAAAGCTGATGGAAAATGTCCTAGGGACAACTGAATTTAAATTGTTATTTTTTTTGTTACAATTTATGGCGGATATCAAACGGCATCTGACACAAACATTTTTGGAACAGCTACACTAGTAGTTCTTCCAAATATCACTGCCATGGTTGACATTGCTTGACCCATCAAGTCATTCTGATGTGCCGGCAGGTGACCTGGTGGGACGAACACACCGGGCTGTGGAATGCTCCCTACTCGACCTGGTGTGTCGAACAGGCAGTCTAGTGGGCACACTAAGCCGTCTGCTGTGCCTTTAGGCTACCAAGAATACATACCACTCTAGCCTGGCGTGTCGACCAGGCATCTGGTGTGGCCCCCAGACACTCTGGTGGGCACATCAGGCTGGTGTCCTGTTTACACCAGCCTGTCTAATGACCAAATACTCTAGTGTTACACTAGAAGATCCTGGTGTTACACCAGGATTCTCTGATGTATTTTCATTAGAAAAGGGAAACATTATAAATGCTCGTCAATCACTCGTTTATCAGTTTTTTTCTCGTTTTTTTAGCTGCTGCAATATTAAAAAAGGAAACTGTAAAAAAAAGTATGTAAAAATGAAAAAAAAATATATTGACAACTACCTGCGTTGCTTTGCGTTTTATTAGCTCTTACAATATTGAAAACAGTAGACTGTAATCAAAACAATGTAAAAACGAAAAATATTGGAAACAGTTTTTGTTTCTGTCTTTTGACTAAAAAGTGGCCCAAAAATGACTAAATATTCTTTGTTTACTGAGATTATTTTTGAAAGCACTATGGAATTTACGAAAAGAACTCAAATTTGGGAAGGTAGCCTTCGCTTTGAACCACAATTAAAACCACATACCTAGAGATATTCGGTGTCAATATATACATATATAAAGCTTTCAAAACCATATCTGATATTTTATAAGCACCTTTAACACTCTATTTGCACCCTTGCAACAAATGAAGGGTGTTCGGTTAGAGAGCACCCGCCTAAAACTCTAAATGGTGCATTTATTAATATTATGGTGCTGTAGATGTGTGACCTTGGGTGTAAACCACTGGAACAATTTTTCCCCATTAAGGATGTAAAAATGTGTACTGTTTTCGCTTCTTGAGCTAAGTGGCAACTAGATTTTTCACTGCTAGTATAAAAAAAAATCTTAGGTTTAGTCTAAGTTGAGACGCAGCAAATGCTACAAGAGCAAGCTCCGGGCTTTTAGCGTCCTTGGAAAAGATGGGCGCTCATGCAGTGCAAGCACTGTTAAGGGCCACATGCTCGCGCTTGTAGCATCGGCCGCGTCTGTACTTAAGCAGAGACGAAGCACAGTATCTGTTCCGAAATCAATATACTGGTTTCTATGTGGATGAAGCTAGTTCCCGTTTCTAATTTCTTGTTTAGTATCTGTTATAAACGCGCCCGTTACAAACTCCAATTACTAAGGTAGCCAGCAGTTACTAACCTAAAGTAAGTCAGTGCTATGACCTTTTTTCTAAGGGTGCAGACCTCCAAACAGCCCTCCGGCCCCAGCTTGCACCGAGCCTTGTCGGAACGGCCAAGGGATGGCAAGGTAGGCACTCATCTGGTTGCCGGGGCCAGAAAGATTCTTTCGACGAAACGTCGCCATGTGTGTCGATGAAGCGAGCTCGGGAGCCCTTAGATGAAACGTGTTCCAGCGCGGCGACTGCGCCCTGAGGCCGGTCGAGGCGTGCAGCGCGTACTCGCCTATCCATGAGTAGAAGAGCGTGCTGAGGCCAGCCAGGATGGCCAGCGTGGTCATGTCCCCCAGGGCGTCCACCACCGACGTGGCGATGTTGTCCGGGTTCACGTGGCAGCGGCTGGAGTGGGCCACCACCAGGATCATCACGCTGCCTGCGCGGGGACCGCCCGTCACTCCAAGCCCTCGAAAGAACGTGCGCGCATTTTCTGCCCATTACGCCGCGACACCACCGCCCGCCCAATTGCATGAAATGTGCGGCGACGTAGACGCAGCAACCCGATCGATCGATGGGCTAGTTTAGTTGGCACACAAACCGTTAATGGTTGGCAGAGCAGGCATATTCAGTGTTCGGAAACATTCGTTCAATGAAGCTGTGATTTTGATGAATGCCTGCAACTGACCGCGCTTGCTCACCAATAATGATCATGTGTCAATCCGAGGCTTTCAAAAATATATACATTTAGTGTTTCGTTAAAATGTTTTTTTTTCGTTTTTTTAGCTTTTTGGTTGTTTTAATTTGATTTCTTGTAAAACTGAAGAAGAAGCAATGAAGTACTTGTGTAGAAATTGCGTACGATGTCTCCGCGGCAAAAGCGGCAGCTTTTTTCAGCAATGGTTGTAACCAACTGACTGACACTTCACCCATTGACCACTCTAGTAAAAGAAAAATAAATATTCAGCGTTCGTGGAAAACACACTACCCTTCATTGAGCGTATTAGTTTTGGAGTGTGAGAAGCTGGTTTCTTTGCAGGACTTTGAGTACAAAATTTCCGCAATGAATTATTTTGTATTACAAGCAGGTGCCGTGGCAACGACGTTAGGCTTTTCCAATAAACTGGCAACTCCCCTGCGGAATCGGATTGACCAAAATGGTCACAGTATTTTTCACTGCTGTATACGTCAATCAGAAGAGATAGTACGACAATCAGAAAGTCCAACTTCTTTTAAATGAATATACCGATCACACCAAGTGTTCGGCGCAAGCGGTACGCCGCCATTACTTTAGTCCATAGGAGGAAGGTGGCAGTGCACGAGAAGGCTCTTGCCGTCTCGTGCTATGCATCCACAGAGCGAGGTTCCCTCGATGCGTTACGGCAGCGGTGGCGTAGTAGTCTATTTAAACCGTTAAAATGTTAACCGCCCGTCGGTGACCGGCTGTTTCCGAGCTAACCGGAAGCGCACTTTCGTCCGAGCAGTTCTGCGGGGGACTCCTGTCAATGACAGATTGAGAACGACCGAGAGGTGTTCGACACCTCTGCGGTGAGCCCACACCGTGTACGTGCAGTAAATGCACGGCAGAAGGTCACGAGAGCGTGCTGAACGCCCACCATCGGAAAGAAGCGTTTTCATCCTTTCAGGGACAAGGAAAAACTAAGGGAAACGATGAAAGCGTGCCACGACGTCAAAGCGCCTTCATTGGAAAGATACACACGAAGGCGAGTCGCTTTTGTCTCTGTCGTCGTTCGCTCCTCTGCATGGCGTAGGAACGCGAGGCCTTGGTTCGATTTGATGGATACAGTGGGTAGCGACATATGCGCCTCTTCCTCCAACCAGAGCCTGGTTCTCAGCTTTTGTTTGCATGGCCCAGAGTGCGGCGGCTCACCGAGCAGGAAGCTGGCGATGGCGGCGGTGCACATGCTGCAGGCGGCCACGAAGAGCGCCTGGTCCAGCCGGAAGGTGTCGTCCGAGACCAGCCCCATCACGATGGCGAACACTGACGAGAGCAGCGACAGCACGCACGCCTGGCACTGCAACAGAGGCCCACTCCATCATTCGGGGCCCGCTCGCTACAAAGAACACCTATCAACTCGAGTCTCGCCTCAAATGGCGAGCGGTCTCGGCTGAGACCGGGCGCACCGCTCCGATTGAGTCGCTTGCTCGAAACGAAACGTAAGTTATGTACTTACAACAAAGTGAGCAGGAGTTAGAGATAAAATCTGGGAAAGGACGATAAGTATCTTGTAAAACGAAGAATAAGGACGTTGATGGTACGCGTAGCGACCTCCCGTCCCATAAGAAAGCGAAGGAGAGGAGGAGCACCCATCGATGCTGTAGTGATGTGGATTTTATGTGTGCGCGTGCACCACATATAGCAGCGGGGAAAAAGAGAAGGAAGAAGAATAAAAATCCAGGGAATGGAAATGGCTGCCCCTCATTCATTCTACCCGCAGTAGTAGCACCCCGCTTATGCCCCGCGACAGCAACTCTACAATGGCGACGAGGATGCTTCAGACTGTCTCCAGCTACAGTTCTGACAGGTAACTTCCTTGCACGAACTCACAGCCAGCCAGTGATCTACCAAACTGGGTCGGCTCCGAAGCTAGGCCTACATTCCCACCAACAATGGCGTTGATCCCGGTTCCTCTGCCCATGTTCGACTTGGACGCCACCGACGCCGCTAACATCGGCTCCGAATGGCGACGGTGGGTAACCAGGTTCGAAAACTTTATCATTGCTTTTGACGTGAAAGATGACGCACGCAAACGCGCCCTTCTACTTCACTATGCGGGGGAGCGAATTCACGAAATCTCCGAGACTCTCCCTGACTTGCCGAGTAACTTAACATCCGGCCGCACGCCAGCGACTGTCGTGGCTGATTCCTCATCAGGCACGACTACAACTGTGAGCACGTATAAGGATCTCAAAGACAAGCTCGACGCCTACTTCAATCCACACATGAACAGTACGTTTGAAATCTTTCAATTTCGGCAGGCGAAGCAACTCGATGGCGAGTCCATGAGTCAATTTTCAATCCGACTTCGGCTTCTTGCTCGGAATTGCGGATTTGCTAACCCTGATCTCGAAATCAAGAATCAAATCATATTTGCGACAACATCATCGCGTCTGAGACGGACAGCTTTGAGGCAGGACCTCGACCTTGCAGCGCTTCTGAAACAAGCTCGGCTCCTCGAAGATGTCGAACGCTCAACAACAGCCATGGAGACATCAACTGATGCCGCTGTCCACAATCTCGATAAAGAACCTCGCCAAGACCGTGCAGGCTATACACCAAGAAGCACCTCATCACCTCGGCGGAAGCCAGAACTCCGAGCACAACACTGTCAAGACTCATCTCTTCAGTGCTTCCACTGTGGTGGCAATTGGCCCCATGAGGGAGGACAAGCAAACTGTCCTGCCAAGTTGTCCTCCTGCAGAGCTTGTGGCAGAAAAGGCCATTTCAGAAAAGTCTGTCAGTCAGCCCACAAGCCCATACTTCATCTGTCACGTGACTCTGACTCTGACGAGAACATCTACGCTATTGGAACCGTTTCGGAGATATCTAACTGTAGCCTTCCACAAGCTTGTGTAGATATCAACGACACCCTCGTGCACTTTCTGATCGACACAGGTGCTTCAGTGTCAGTCATCGGGACTCACACCTTAGAAACTCTAAGAACACCTGCTGAGCTGCAACAAGCAGGAGTTCGGATTTACGCATATGGGTCAAGCACGCCTCTACCCATCCTTGGCAAACTAAGCGCCACGCTGACGTACAAGGGCAGCAGCATAAGAGAAGACATTTTCGTGATGGAGGGTTCAATGAGGTCATTGTTAAGCTTCGCTGCTGCGAACAGACTGGGCCTCATCAAAATCACGTACGCCGTGGATTTGTCCCAGCAAGCACCTCTGAGCCCGAGCGCTGAAGCCATGTCGAGCTCCTTTGGGACACCACTCATGGCCTTTCCTGAGCTATGTGCCGGTATTGGCAAACTAAAGAACATCCAAGTACATCTTCACGTTGACAGGGGAGTTGTTCCAGTCTCTCAACCTCACCGAAGAATACCCTTTGCGCTGCGAAGCAAAGTGGAAGAAAAAATCAGCCAGCTTCTATCCTTGGACATTATTGAAGAAGCAACAGGACCTACCCCGTGGGTTTCTCCAGTCGTAATCGTGCCAAAACCGCAAAACCCAGACGAGATTCGATTATGCATCGACATGAGATGCGCAAACAGAGCCATCCTTCGTGAGAGGCATGTCTGCCCTACCTTCGACGACTTGGTCATCGCACTGAATGGGTCAACGTTATTTACAAAACTTGACCTAAAGGATGGATACCATCAACTAGAACTTGACGAAGAATCAAGAATAATAACGACATTTGCGACACACACCAAGCTCTATCGATACAAGCGCCTAATGTTTGGCATTAACGCGGCCGCCGAGGTCTTTCAGGAAACTATTCGCCAAGTCCTTAATGGAATACCTCACGTCCTCAACATCAGTGACGACATACTAGTGTTTGGTAAGACAAAACAAGAACACGACCAGGCCGTAGAGGCCACACTTGTAAGGTTGAAAGAATGGGGCCTCACAGTTAACCCAAAAAAATGCCTCTTCGCACAGACGAGCCTGTGCTTCTTTGGACACATCTTCTCCGCTTCTGGCATTACTGCGGATCCCCAAAGATTGCAGCATTTAGGGAAATGGAAGCTCCTACTAACGCGCATGAAGTTCGAAGTCTGCTTGGCACTGTAAACTACAGCGGACGCTTCCTTCCTAATCTCGCGGACCTTACACACCCCCTTCGGCTCCTCACCAAGAAAAATGCCAAGTGGGTCTGGGGACCAACAGAGCAGGCTTCCCTGGACAACTTGAAGGGAAAACTCTCTGAAGTACATAATCTCGCATTTTTCGATGGCACAAAGGAGATCATTCTTACAGTTGACGCATCCCCTGTTGGACTCGGTGCCATATTAGCACAGAAGACAGGCAATATCATTGAAACTGTCGCGTACGCTAGCCGTGCTTTGACCCCCACGGAATCACGATACTCCCAAATTGAACGTGAACTACTTGCTGTGGTATGGGGAGTTGAGCATTTTCACCTGTACCTATATGGCAACACATTTCTTCTCCACACAGACCACAAACCACTCGTGTCAATCCTTACCAATCCAAGAGCCTCTCCCTCGGCACGCCTTGAGCGTCTCGCTCTGAGAATTCAGCAATATAACTTCAGAGTGGAACATACGCGTGGAAGCAGCAACCCTTCGGACTACTTGTCTCGCCATCCCTTGCCAAATCTTCCTGCTGACGCCAACCTGGCTCATGCCACTGATGCGTATGTCAACCTTATTGCTCAATGCCATCTTCCAAAAGCTATGACTAGCGCAGAAGTAGTTGATGCCACGGCTACTGACCAACATCTACAGGAAGTGATCGCTGCCCTCAAGAGCCCCGCCAGATGGCGCAACCCAGCTCTCAGGGACTTTGTGTCAATACAACACGAGCTCTCTGTGGCAGACAATGGCCTGCTGCTGAAAGGTACTCGTCTCGTTCTACCCGCCGCTCTCCAGCAACGAGCTATATCTCTTGCACATGTGGGGCACCAAGGGATAACCAAGACAACCAAGCTCATGAAGCAGAAGGTCTGGTTTCCTCATCTCGATACTAAAGTGCAAACAGCTCTGAAAACCTGTATGGCGTGCCAAGCGACCATTCAGTACCAACATGCCGACCCCATCGCCATTCCAGAAAAGCCCAGTCGGCCTTGGGAAGCCCTCTCACTTGACTTCGCCGGTCCATTTCCAAACGGCAAATACCTGATGGTCCTTATGGATGACACGTCCCGCTATCCTGTCGTAAAGATATTGTCATCGCTCACCGGCCAATCCGTCATCAATAGCATCACCAAGATCTTCAGCATCTTCGGAATCCCAAAGGTGATCAAAACGGACAACGGACCCCCGTTCCAGAGCCACGACTTCAAGCAATTCGCCCACACGCTAGGATTCCACCATCAGCGTATCACACCGCACTGGCCGCAAGCGAATGGGGAAGTGGAGAGATTCATGCGAACATTGAAACGGTTCATACAAGCGACAACACTGGAAAACAATAGCTGGACCTCTAAGCTGGGCGAATTCTTGATGGCCTACAGGGCAACACCCCATTCAGCAACTGGAACCCCACCTTTTGATGTGCTTTTCGGCAGGTCCATGGGCTATCTTCTCCCAAGCTGCTCCAATGACAACCCACCTCAGACGTGGCAAGACACAGATCTCCAAAATCGCACAAAGCACAAGATATACGCTGACAAACGTAGGCACGCCCGGCCTCACAACCTCACTGTGGGAGACAGAGTTCTCTCCAAACAAAACCAAAGAAACAAGCTGACCCCTGCCTATGACCCCAAGCCATACCAGGTCATCGATGTCAAGGGGACGCAAATTACGGCACGGCGGGATCACGGCACAATAACAAGAAACGCTAGTTTTTTTAAACCAATGCCCCCCACCACGAGCAAAGGATCCGAAGGTGACTATGACTCGGACAACGCGTGGTTCAATGTCCCCCTCTCTCAAGATGGCTGCAGGGGAACGCTTCCAGACCCGACTGATCGAGAAACCGAGCAACGCCTCGTTCAGGGGGAGGACGAAAGAGACCGTTCTGTTGAAGCCCCTGCCCCTGATCCATCAGGAACATCGCGACCGATCCGTACCAGGTGCCCTCCTGCACGACTCAAGGACTACGTCTGCTCTTAATGGGCCTTTCGTTCTGGTCATTTGTCTGCTTCTTGGGGGAAGTGATGTAGTGATGTGGATTTTATGTGTGCGCGTGCACCACATATAGCAGCGGGGAAAAAGAGAAGGAAGAGGAATAAAAATCCAGGGAATGGAAATGGCTGCCCCTCATTCATTCTACCCGCAGTAGTAGCACCCCGCTTATGCCCCGCGACAGCAACTCTACAGATGCGAGGCGGCAAGCGAGTTCCCTCTGCTTCTGCTACTCCCCGGTCGTTTTTGTCAACGACAAAAGACGATGAACGCAAAACTGCCTCAGGTATTTTGCGCAAACCGTGAGTACACAAAAAAACAAACAAAAACAATAAAGACAGAAAGCCGCGGTTTTGCAAGTGTTTAGTGCCCACAAACGCAATCATACCGCGTTGTATCGCGATCGTCTGTCACCAACGTGGACGGCGTCCAAATAAAGGTACCTGCCAAAACGTTTGTGCGTCCTTAGATGCTTTCTAGCATAGATTGAAATAGCGCTGGATAGAAATAGCGTTGGACGCTATTTCTATACGACATGTAGGTTTTGATTATACATTCGATTTTATTTCACATAAAAATCAGTGATTTTTCGTGCTCATCTAATTTCGTTTGCGGCTTTCTTTTCCCGTCTAAATTTCAACATTTTAGTACAATCGATTCAAAAACAATGTGTGCACTTACTGGAATCAAATAAACTCCTCCCTGCTGAAAATAAACGTTTACAACTGAACTAGGTTCATACCAGTGCCCGTTCAACCAAACTGGTAAGAGTTTCTAACCTTCGTTTAGTAGTATAACAAGACTGCCCGCCGGTACAATCAAACTGCTCATCGCCCTACTCAAACTGTGTACAGGTTTGAGCATAGCGGTATGTGAATCTGTTCAAACCCCATAGCAGCGTGGCGGGCCAGTTTCAAAACTGCTCACAGGTTGGGTCAAACCAGAGCCACTCTATGCGGCAGCGTAGCTGCCAAAGTACCGCCCGCTTTTCCCCCGTGCCGCCTCTCACCGCGATTGGTCCCACAGGTACCATAGCAACGAGCTGAGCTAGCTCGGTTTCCATAGCCACTGAGCGACTACTCGTCACGTGACCTCGCAAGAGCGGTGATGTCACCGGTAAGATGGCTGCGCACAGAGCTGGTGGATGCGTGTTTGTTCGGCACGCGGAGTCGTGATGAGCCGCAGCTTGCCGATGATTTCGGGCTTCTTCGTGCTCTCTGACGTAGGTATAACGTGAAGATCTGAAAGGATGAGACTTTACCACCTTTCTGTGCAAGATTGCTTTGGATATTGGCACCTGTGCGACTGCATCAGTCATTTCGTCGTAGCGGTGCTCGGATTCCGGGATTTGTTGGAGGATAGGTAAGACTTTTAGCATGCAATTTTCGCATACTCTTAGCTTTGCTTCAACGTTGGAGTGTCTGACAATCTATGCGAAATCTATGCGTCGCTTGTTGGGCTTTGAAAAAGTTGTTTCAGACCCAGGTAACCGTATAATCACAAACGTTTAGCGAGGAAGCTCCAGCGATGTTTACATTTGTACTTATCAATGATTTTACGATATAGCCTTTAGGATATCATTTTCTCATTTTTCTAGCTTCCTTTGAAAGTTTGAATTTATGAGAATTGAAGCGAAAGGTATAAGTCAGGTGTACGGCCTAGGGAAGTTGGTTCAGCCCTAGGTTACCGAATAATCACAGCAACTTTTAGCAAGGAAGCTCCTGCGATTTTCAACCCTTTCTACTAATCGACGATTTAAAAAATTGGCAGTTCCGAAGATTTTATATAACGTGCTTTCATTGCAATAGCTTGCATTTGATCGCAGTGTTTTCTGGTTTGTTTTTTAAAGTGAAAAGCTGGCGTTTGCTCAATTGACGTATTTGAAAGGTCCTGCTATATAACAATGCATCAACACCTACTATTAAACTTAGACGCTCAGAGGTGTGTGTGTCTTTGTAATTAACAAGTTGCAAACATTTATACCTTACGAGTGTAATATTTATTTTCTGTAGGTGGGCCCGTTTGGTGCTCGTTAATGTCAGTGTGCCATGATGTCATCATCATATGTGTATGGTGCTAAATATCCTCCTTGCAATATCTACAAAAGCAAAAATGACGTCAGCCAACCCCAACTCACGCATTGGACACGACAACTGCGTCACTGGGACGTATGCGCTCGTCAAGAATCAATTCGTCGACGAATATTTGAATTCGCGTTTGTGGCCAATGAGTGCCCTGACGGAACTTATCATCACTTGCGAATGCCAAGTTCTACGGTGTGCTTAAAACGCATGGTAGAAGCTTGGGGTCATCGCACCGGTGCCCTAGCATGTCACGATTTCACAGTTCGCTTTTGAGTTGAGGCAAGAACACCCCATATCCGGCGTCCGTCTTTTTTGACGGCGTTAACAATCCTCTGAGACCACCATGCTGTCCTTTTCGGTCCCCGTCGGCTGTTCATCGCACAAACGAGGGTGAGACCGTCGTCGACAGTAGCTCCTCGCCAGTCAATGAGAAAATCTCATCTTGAATGGATGATTGAGTCTTGAAGAAGTATGATGCTAAGCATACATTCGCTTATTATGGGGCAGTCGAGCAGCAGTCAGGTCCCGAGGCAATCGTCCTGCCGCGGTCGGCATACTCGGATTTTGTTCCAACGGAGCGAAGTCCGAAAGTACGTCCCACGATGCGGCCGCCATACCGGCGGTGCGGAAAACCACTCGCCTTGTCCGTGCACATATGATACCTATACTTCGTTTCAGCTTGGGTCCAGACGCAGCCGATGCTACAAGCGCGAGCTCCGGGCTTCCAGCGTCCCTGCCAAGCACGCGCGCTCGTGCAGTACAGGCACTGTTCAGGGCCACACGCTCGTGCTTGTATCATCGGCTGCGTCTGGACCCAAGCTGAAACGAAGTATAAGCAGCTCTCATCGCCCGACAGTCCCCGGGATGCAAGTCGTCTCACTTCAGAGAAGAAACTGGCACCATTCCTTCGGAGGCCCGTCCCGTACCGCCATGCCAAGTGTCAGCAGGCGTTGCAAATGTCTTTTACCACCTTTCAATAACCGAATGGAGATATCAACTAGACTAAAAAAGTTGCCGCCCGGCGTCGCTAGCAGTATGGGTACCATGGCAACCTCCCAGGCCCAAAATGGAGATCACTATCGGCGCTTCTCACGTCGTGCATCTAGATAATTTTGCGTTGTGTCGCTACTCTGGCAGCTACGCTGCCATATAGAGTGGCTCTAGGTCAAACTACTGACCAGCCCAAACAAGCTATTTACAGATTTGAGCGTGGCGGTACGCGGACCTGTTTACACTTCAGAGCGGCGTGGCGGACTGGCTTGAAGAGCAGAAAGAAAGAGGGTCTGCCAGGGTCGGCTGGCCTTGGGAGCGCCGAGGCAATTTTCGGGAAGAGAAAGACAGTCTCTGGGGAGAGGAAGCAAAGAGACCACATGCGTGGTCGACGGGGGTGACCCGCGGTCGTACGAGAAACATCCAGGAGGCAAAGCGGACGCAGTGCAAGCTACGATACAGCAGTGGGATTATGAGTGTTTGCTGGCCGCGTCCTGGAGGTAACCAAAGTTGGAGCAGCGGAAGCTACAAAAGAGGGACTGAGAAGGCTTGTTCACACAGTTGCGTTTGAGTGCGTTTTACTGCGTTTGACTTGGTTAAGACTGCTTGCGTCAAGCTTTTTCTATGGCGACATTCACGATGAGTCAATGGGGAGGCGCTGTGCTGTACGATGCAACGCAGCGCAACGCGGTCGACGAAAATGTATGAACCAGCCTTGAGTGTTCGTCGGCCGCGTCTTGGAAGTTACCAGCCAGGGTGCAGGGCATGCTACAAGACAGCAGCGGGAATGTGATTGTTCGTCACCCGCGTCCTGGAGGTAACCAAAGTGGGAGCAGCGGAAGCTACAAGAGAGAAGAGGGACTGAGAAGGCTTGTTCACACAGTTGCGTTTGACTGCGTTTGACTTGGTTAAGACTGCTTGCGTCAAGCTGTTTCTATGGCGACACTCACGATGAGCCAACGGGGAGGCGCTGTGTTGCACGAGGCAACGCAGCGCAACGCGGTCGACGAAAATGTGTGAACCAGCCTTGAGTGTTCGTCGGCCGCGTCTTGGAAGTTACCAGCCAGGGTGCAGGGCATGCTACAAGACAGCAGCGGGAATGTGATTGTTCGTCACCCGCGTCCTGCAGGTAACCAAAGTGGGAGCAGCGGAAACTACAAGAGAGAAGAGGGACTGAGAAGGCTTGTTCACAACGTTGCGTTTGACTGCGTTTGACTTGGTTAAGACTGCTTGCGTCAAGCTGTTTCTATGGCGACACTCACGATGAGCCAACGGGGAGGCGCTGTGCTGCACGATGCAACGCAGCGCAACGCGGTCGACGAAAATGTGTGAACCAGCCTTGAGTGTTCGTCGGCCGCGTCTTGGAAGTTACCAGCCAGGGTGCAGGGCATGCTACAAGACAGCAGCGGGAATGTGATTGTTCGTCACCCGCCTCCTGCAGGTAACCAAAGTGGGAGCAGCGGAAACTACAAGAGAGAAGAGGGACTGAGAGACTTGTTCACAACGTTGCGTTTGACTGCGTTTGACTTGGTTAAGACTGCTTGCGTCAAGCTGTTTCTATGGCGACACTCACGATGAGCCAACGGGGAGGCGCTGTGCTGCACGATGCAACGCAGCGCAACGCGGTCGACGAAATGTGTGAACCAGCCTTGAGTGTTCGTCGGCCGCGTCTTGGAAGTCACCAGCCAGGGTGCAGGGCATGCTACAAGACAGCAGCGGGAATGTGATTGTTCGTCACCCGCGTCCTGGAGGTAACCAAAGTGGGAGCAGCGGAAGCTAAAAGAGAGAAGATGGACTGAGAAGGCTTGTTCACACAGTTGCGTTTGACTGCGTTTGACTTGGTTAAGACTGCTTGCGTCAAGCTGTTTTGTATGGCGACACTCACGATGAGCCAAGGGGAGGCGCTGTGCTGCACGATGCAACGCAGCGGAACGCGGTCGACGAAAATGTGTGAACCAGCCTTGAGTGTTCGTCGGCCGTGTCTTGGAAGTTACCAGCCAGGGTGCAGGGCATGCTACAAGACAGCAGCGGGAATGTGATTGTTCGTCACCCGCGTCCTGGAGGTAACCAAAGTGGGAGCAGCGGAAGCTAAAAGAGAGAAGATGGACTGAGAAGGCTTGTTCACACAGTTGCGTTTGACTGCGTTTTACTGGGTTAAGACTGCTTGCGTCAAGCTGTTTCTATGGCGACACTCACGATGAGCCAACGGGGAGGCGCTGTGCTGCACGGTGCAAAGCAGCGCAACGCGGTCGACGAAAATGTGTGAACCAGCCTTGAGTGTTCGTCGGCCGCGTCTTGGAAGTTACCAGCCAGGGTGCAGGGCATGCTACAAGACAGCAGCGGGAATGTGATTGTTCGTCACCCGCGTCCTGGAGGTAACCAAGCGGGAGCAGCGGAAGCTACAAGAGAGAAGAGGGACTGAGAAGGCTTGTTCACACAGTTGCGTTTGACTGCGTTTGACTTGGTTAAGACTGCTTGCGTCAAGCCGTTTCTATGGCGACACTCACGATGAGCCAACGGGGAGGCGCTGTGCTGCACGATGCAATGCAGCGCAACGCGGTCGACGAAAATGTGTGAACCAGCCTTGAGTGTTCGTCGGCCGCGTCTTGGAAGTTACCAGCCAGGGTGCAGGGCATGCTACAAGACAGCAGCGGGAATGTGATTGTTCGTCACCCGCGTCCTGGAGGTAACCAAAGTGGGAGCAGCGGAAGCTACAAGAGAGAAGAGGGACTGAGAAGGCTTGTTCACACAGTTGCGTTTGACTGCGTTTGACTTGGTTAAGACTGCTTGCGTCAAGCCGTTTCTATGGCGACACTCACGATGAGCCAACGGGGAGGCGCTGTGCTGCACGATGCAATGCAGCGCAACGCGGTCGACGAAAATGTGTGAACCAGCCTTGAGTGTTCGTCGGCCGCGTCTTGGAAGTTACCAGCCAGGGTGCAGGGCATGCTACAAGACAGCAGCGGGAATGTGATTGTTCGTCACCCGCGTCCTGGAGGTAACCAAAGTGGGAGCAGCAGAAGCTACAAGAGAGAAGAGGGACTGAGAAGGCTTGTTCACACAGTTGCGTTTGACTGCGTTTGACTTGGTTAAGACTGCTTGCGTCAAGCCGTTTCTATGGCGACACTCACGATGAGCCAACGGGGAGGCGCTGTGCTGCACGATGCAAAGCAGCGCAACGCGGTCGACGAAAATGTGTGAACCAGCCTTGAGTGTTCGTCGGCCGTGTCTTGGAAGTTACCAGCCAGGGTGCAGGGCATGCTACAAGACAGCAGCGGGAATGTGATTGTTCGTCACCCGCGTCCTGGAGGTAACCAAAGTGGGAGCAGCGGAAGCTAAAAGAGAGAAGATGGACTGAGAAGGCTTGTTCACACAGTTGCGTTTGACTGCGTTTTACTGGGTTAAGACTGCTTGCGTCAAGCTGTTTCTATGGCGACACTCACGATGAGCCAACGGGGAGGCGCTGTGCTGCACGGTGCAAAGCAGCGCAACGCGGTCGACGAAAATGTGTGAACCAGCCTTGAGTGTTCGTCGGCCGCGTCTTGGAAGTTACCAGCCAGGGTGCAGGGCATGCTACAAGACAGCAGCGGGAATGTGATTGTTCGTCACCCGCGTCCTGGAGGTAACCAAAGTGGGAGCAGCGGAAGCTAAAAGAGAGAAGATGGACTGAGAAGGCTTTTTCACACAGTTGCGTTTGACTGCGTTTTACTGGGTTAAGACTGCTTGCGTCAAGCTGTTTCTATGGCGACACTCACGATGAGCCAACGGGGAGGCGCTGTGCTGCACGGTGCAAAGCAGCGCAACGCGGTCGACGAAAATGTGTGAACCAGCCTTGAGTGTTCGTCGGCCGCGTCTTGGAAGTTACCAGCCAGGGTGCAGGGCATGCTACAAGACAGCAGCGGGAATGTGATTGTTCGTCACCCGCGTCCTGGAGGTAACCAAAGTGGGAGCAGCGGAAGCTACAAGAGAGAAGAGGGACTGAGAAGGCTTGTTCACACAGTTGCGTTTGACTGCGTTTTACTGGGTTAAGACTGCTTGCGTCAAGCCGTTTCTATGGCGACACTCACGATGAGCCAACGGGGAGGCGCTGTGCTGCACGGTGCAAAGCAGCGCAACGCGGTCGACGAAAATGTGTGAACCAGCCTTGAGTGTTCGTCGGCCGCGTCTTGGAAGTTACCAGCCAGGGTGCAGGGCATGCTACAAGACAGCAGCGGGAATGTGATTGTTCGTCACCCGCGTCCTGGAGGTAACTAAAGTGGGAGCAGCGGAAGCTACAAGAGAGAAGAGGGACTGAGAAGGCTTGTTCACACAGTTGCGTTTGACTGCGTTTGACTTGGTTAAGACTGCTTGCGTCAAGCCGTTTCTATGGCGACACTCACGATGAGCCAACGGGGAGGCGCTGTGCTGCACGATGCAATGCAGCGCAACGCTGTCGACGAAAATGTGTGAACCAGCCTTGAGTGTTCGTCGGCCGCGTCTTGGAAGTTACCAGCCAGGGTGCAGGGCATGCTACAAGACAGCAGCGGGAATGTGATTGTTCGTCACCCGCGTCCTGGAGGTAACCAAAGTGGGAGCAGCGGAAGCTACAAGAGAGAAGAGGGACTGAGAAGGCTTGTTCACACAGTTGCGTTTGACTGCGTTTGACTTGGTTAAGACTGCTTGCGTCAAGCCGTTTCTATGGCGACACTCACGATGAGCCAACGGGGAGGCGCTGTGCTGCACGATGCTATGCAGCGCAACGCGGTCGACGAAAATGTGTGAACCAGCCTTGAGTGTTCGTCGGCCGCGTCTTGGAAGTTACCAGCCAGGGTGCAGGGCATGCTACAAGACAGCAGCGGGAATGTGATTGTTCGTCACCCGCGTCCTGGAGGTAACCAAAGTGGGAGCAGCGGAAGCTACAAGAGAGAAGAGGGACTGAGAAGGCTTGTTCACACAGTTGCGTTTGACTGCGTTTGACTTGGTTAAGACTGCTTGCGTCAAGCCGTTTCTATGGCGACACTCACGATGAGCCAACGGGGAGGCGCTGTGCTGCACGATGCAATGCAGCGCAACGCGGTCGACGAAAATGTGTGAACCAGCCTTGGGTGTTCGTCGGCCGCGTCTTGGAAGTTACCAGCCAGGGTGCAGGGCATGCTACAAGACAGCAGCGGGAATGTGATTGTTCGTCACCCGCGTCCTGGAGGTAACCAAAGTGGGAGCAGCGGAAGCTACAAGAGAGAAGAGGGACTGAGAAGGCTTGTTCACACAGTTGCGTTTGACTGCGTTTGACTTGGTTAAGACTGCTTGCGTCAAGCCGTTTCTATGGCGACACTCACGATGAGCCAACGGGGAGGCGCTGTGCTGCACGATGCAATGCAGCGCAACGCGGTCGACGAAAATGTGTGAACCAGCCTTGAGTGTTCGTCGGCCGCGTCTTGGAAGTTACCAGCCAGGGTGCAGGGCATGCTACAAGACAGCAGCGGGAATGTGATTGCTCGTCACCCGCGTCCTGGAGGTAACCAAAGTGGGAGCAGCGGAAGCTACAAGAGAGAAGAGGGACTGAGAAGGCTTGTTCACACAGTTGCGTTTGACTGCGTTTGACTTGGTTAAGACTGCTTGCGTCAAGCCGTTTCTATGGCGACACTCACGATGAGCCAACGGGGAGGCGCTGTGCTGCACGATGCAATGCAGCGCAACGCGGTCGACGAAAATGTGTGAACCAGCCTTGAGTGTTCGTCGGCCGCGTCTTGGAAGTTACCAGCCAGGGTGCAGGGCATGCTACAAGACAGCAGCGGGAATGTGATTGTTCGTCACCCGCGTCTTGGAGGTAACCAACCAGGACGCAGAGTAGATAGTAAGAGGACTGTGAGTGTTCATTGGGTACCGGGAACATTTTGCTCGAAATTCAAAGCGCCGGTCGCTTAGTCACTTGATACGTTTAAAACGCTGGACGGGCGGCGGTCCGTCTTAGTAGATTCCGAGTCTACCGTACTGGAGAGAAAAAACGTGTAAAATTCCAACAGTTTTGTACCGGTAACCTATTCGAACCTTCATTTAGCGGTGAAACCAAGATGTTCAAAGGTTCATATAAAGGCTCACCGGGTTTGGTGAAGATGTTCACAGGTTCGATAAAATCGCTTTCTTGCTTGAGCGTAGCGTTATGCGGACTTGTGCACAGTACACCGCTCACCTGTTTGATCATAACAATGACCGGTTTGATCAAACCTTTTTTCAGTTTGGCCCAACGGGTTAGAAGTCTGGTTATACCGCCTCTTCGCCGTCAGGGAATAAAAAGCGGGCTCGCTCGGGGACTATTCAGGGAAGCCGATCGGGCGTGTGACCGATGCGCCCGCTGGAAACAAGGTAACCTCTGTTTTCCGTTGTCGTCACTATTCTCCCTTTTCTCTTACCGTGGACGGCAGTGGACGCTACGAGCCACGTGAGCCAATCCAGCGCTGTAAACGTTTCTAAGGGTCGCTGTGCCCTTCCCGGGGATCAAACTTGAAACTCGCACGTCTTCCAGTTCGCTACGATGGCTTATGTTGTTCGATACGGTCCGTCGTAGGTTGACGGAATGCAGTGTCTTGTTTATTGCGCGTTATCGTAGTAGTAAACACCTCGAGCGTCCCTCCTCTGGTTTGGTTTGCGTGCTTACTTGCGAGAGTTGCAGACAGCGTGTGCCACGAGCATTCGAACCCGTCGTAGAAGTTAATGTGACATGCTGACGGATGCCGGCTTCGAGGTCGGCCTCCTCGCCTGGCTCCCTCGATCTTATTCAGAACTCCACAATTCATACCAAAATAACGTCCCTCTACTTCGTGTCAAACTGATTCCTAGAATTAAACTTGTTCAATGTAGGACATTTCTAGATTTATTTCAATTAATTTATTGGTAATATTAATAACTGCTTGTTGTAGAAACAATATCAGTGATGTTAGCAATCGAGGCGGGAATGTGGTTCCAGTCTAGAGATGTTTGTCGCATAAAAAGGTATTGAAATAATGAACTTTAAAATATGGAATACCACCCTTATGGCTATGATGAATGCGAGCACGTATGTAGATTGGTGGAGTAATTAGTTTATGACGAAGGATAACATTTTAATGAAATATGTTATGCAATGCACACAAACTAGAGATTTTTCGGAAGTGAATTAGTAACGGCAGACTTAAAGTATGCTTCGAGGAATTAAACTCTGGCAGTGCGGTGATAGTTGGTCAATATGAAACGAGTTGAGCGGTTTTAAATGGATTACATAAGAGCAATTCGTGACGAGTAAGAGGGGTCCCACACAGCAGCAGCATATTCTAATTTTGAACAGATTAGGGTTTTGTACTTAGTTTTGATGAAGACAGAGCGAGAATTTTTTTTAAAGTATGCTAACATACAATAATCACTGTTAGTTACGTGTTCAATATGAATCTTCCAAGAAATGTTACACGTCATATAAACACCAAGATATTTGTAAACAAACACTGAAGCGAGAATATAGCTCTTAAGATGAAATGTATGACACACAAATGGAGCACATGACACTCTTATCGATTTTCATTTGTCAATGCTCAGTTCCATTAGCCACTGGTTACACCCCAGTGATATACGATTAAGGTCAGATTGTGGCAGAAGTGTCAGATATTTCGCACATTTTCTGGTATATTATGCTATCGTCAGCAGAGAGGCAAATAGGAGAAGTCAAGCTCTGGCACCAAGTCATTAATGTAAATAAGAAAGAGTAGCGGGCCCAGGCACTGAGCCCTGTGAGACATCCGACGTGACTGGAACAGTACACGAGTTAGTAATATTAGCAGTAACGAATTTTAAGCGGTTAGATAAAAACGCTTGATTCCAATTTAATATACAAAATTCAATGTGAAGTTGTTGTAGTTTATGAAGAAGGAGTTTGTGGCAGACTTTGTCAAAAGCTTTCGATAAATAAAAAAAAAAACGAAAATACAATCGGTTTTATAATGACTATCAATAGAATGATGAAGATCATGCGTGAAGGCTTATTCATTTTAACTTTATTTTTGCTTATGTATGGTTTGCGTTCAAAAGGATGGATTCCTGAAGTGCGTTCTCATAGGCAAGCTACTCTAATACATTTGTCGAAGAAAGCGTCACAGACCCGTTATTTGCGGGAGCTGGGCCGACCCACTGGAGACGGTACCAATTGGGGACTAACGGAGGATCCTCCTCAGTACCCGGATGGCATGTTTGAGAGGGCGCCGTATAAAACGAGTACCCGTACCGAGCGGGAGTCCTTATCAAAGGAATGCCGGTATCAAACGGCGACCCGTTTCAAACGGGTAGCCCTGTCGACCACCTCCAATCAGGCTTTCGGGAAACAAGGTAGCCTCTCTTTCTCCTTGTCGTCATTATACTCCGTTTTCCCTTACCATGAACGGATACCCGTATCAAACGGGTACCCGTACCAAAGAGGTACCCATATCGCATAATTCTATTTTACCTGAACGGGTCGACCAGTTTAACACCCATTCAAATTTCGAACTCTTTTTTTTTTTTAGTAGGACAGGATTTTAAAATAAAGTTTCTGCAGTATGTCTGTTGGCATAGTTACTACATGAAGCTACCTCTGCAGTGTGTTTGCCTGCCTTTGTAGAGTTTTTGCGTGCACCTGATTGTATGTGCACTCCGCTGGCGTTCATTCCCAGCGATAGTAGGCCATTGATGATTGCCATCGTAGCCGATGGCCATTCGCGACGACAAGCCCGTTGAAAGCCTATCGTCATAGCCGACTGCGATAACCGATCGCCATCCCGCCAAGTTGTTCCTGGCATTTCACTGCGACAGGATGTGGAGGTCATGAACGCGTCCGTGCTTGGCGACCAGCTAGGGATCATTGAGCGCGCCTCGACCACCAATTGGACGTTGGTGGAATGGTAAAAGTAACGATCCACATACACCTTGACCAGCGGTGGCTCTCGGATCAGTTTCAGGAAATTTGCTGCTGGTAATTACCTGATGGGGGATCCCATCAGGAAACCACCAGCAGATTCCGAATCAGGTCACCTGATGCGAAATCCCAGTAGAAGATTTCCTTGAACTTTTGGCCTTTTGCCTAAAATCCACATTCATAGGCTGGCAGGACACTGTTTATGTACAGACGTCAGGCGTTTGCATAGGTTCAAGGTTGGCACCTATACTTAGCAACATTTTTCTGGGAGAAGTCAACAGGGCACTTGAACATAGATTGGTAGTAATACAAAACAAATACTCAGGTGTGAGACGACTCCTTGGTGTTCATAGCGAAGGCAGAGTTCAGGAGAACAATTGACCACGTGCTAATGTCGTTCACGGAAGAAGGCTTAGGCCTTCCCACCTTTGAGACCACCAAGGAGTAGGAGATTCAATTTCTAGATCTCCTAATGGACGTAAAAACAGAGCATGTATGCTGTACGCACCCCCTAGAACCACCAAAAGCTTACTTGACTACAGATCGGCACATTCAAAACTTGTTAAGAACGGTATTGCTATTTCATGATTGTGGTCAGCGCTGGGAAAATCCTGCATCCACAAAATAGGGAAAGATTCTCCTCCCTAATCGCCAGGCTCAGGGACTCGAGCTTTCCAGACACAGTTATCTCATCGGCCTGTCACGAGCTAATTCGTAACATAAAGGTGGATTCCAAACGATAACACAATGAAGAAGCTAAAAAAGACAAAAAGAACATAGCAGTCGTACCATATATTCACCACCCCTCTCATGGGATAAAGGGAGCCGCCTCGATATACGGGATCAATGTCGTATTCTCATCCCGCAACAAACTGAAAAGGATTGTAACCGCGGTGAAAAAACGCGCAAACATAAGCAGTCAAACAAACAACAACAAATGACACATTAAGCACGGCATGAAGCTCGTTCCTTGCAAAAAGGGGACAGTCTATGAAATCCCATTCTCTTGCGGACGCTCATACATTGGTCAAACGGGGAGATGCTTAAACATCAGACTTCGCGAACATCACAGTTCATTAAGAAGTGGAGCATACTCCCATTTAGCAATGCATTGCCGGGACTGCGGCTGTGAACCACGGTTTAGAGACACAAATATTGTTTTTAACAAACACCAAACTCAGTTGTCTAGGGAGATTATTGAAGCCTACCATATAGCAAAAAAAAAACAATGCAAGTGTGAGTCAACCATCAGTGAACCTCAGGGATAGTGAGATTGCCTTTTGGACTTCTAATAATTTCTCCTTTGAAGAAAAGCGAAAAAGAAGCGACCCCAGGGTGAAAAAAAGCGACACCACAGAGAAGAAAAAGAAGACCCTATACCAGCGCGTTTTCAAAATAAGAAAGTTGATATACTCTGTTTCAACTTGTGTTGTACACGCAGGAAAGGCTACAAGGGCGAGCTCCTTGCTCTAGGGCACATCTTGGCGGCACAAGCTCTTGTGCATCAAGGGCAGCTGCCAACGCTATGAGCTCGTGCCTCTAGCCTTCGCTGCGGTACAACATAAGGTGAAACGGAGTATAGTCAGCGCCTTGTCCTGTATGTATTTTCTCCCTGTGTCCTTGTGTTTCACGCTGTTTTTCATCGTGGGGGAAATATGTTTTAGATTCGTGTGCGGCAGCCAGTAGAAATGACACCCAGGTGAACATGCCAAACAGGGACCAGTTGGAATTCTAATTGAGAATTAACTGGTCCCATCTGAGAAGTCAACTCGGACCAATTTATATGTCAACTCGTCGTTTCAATTTCCAAATGAGGGCCAACTGGCTTCACGATTCCCAGGTGAGAAGTAAGTATCAACTTAGAGCAGTTATGGTACCTACTGGTTGCAGAGATTGCTACTCGAGATATGAGGCTTTAGCCATGGCGTTCTAGCATTCTCAGGTTACGAATAGGTGTGTCTTAATTTTTGTTAATTGAAATAAATATGCATCTATCATCACTATCGCCTTGATGCGATTGTGACATGAATGGTTAGTTTGATGTTTCCTTTTTTTAAATAGACCGCTTGAAGTTCAGCGCTTGTCACGTCTCCACCTACTCGTCTTTGTTATTTGTTCTCTGCGTCCAGTTGGATATATATATAAAAAAGCACAGGACCAAGTACTGATTCCTGCGGGACACCGAACGCCACAGGATAAGAGGAGGAAAGCATTTGACCACTGCTGATCACTGATCACAGCAGTTAGCGATCCGTCGAGCAGACCGCCAGGTGCGGCTGGAGAACTAATCCTCGGTTGGAAACCACGGAGAGTAAAAGACGCAAGATGGCGCCGGCTTGATTGTCAAGAAGTTGTATCGTCTTTGAATACACCAGTTTTTTTATAAACGTTCGATGATAATACTTTAAAGTCTTTAACATTCAGAACTGGCATTATCGTTGGACATTCTCGGAGCAGCGTTGGCTGCGACAGTCACGTTCGCGCCGACGAACGCGAGTCTTCTTCGCGGGTGGTGGCGCGCCTCCAATGTTTCCGCTACCAAAGAGAAGCGCTCAGTGTTCCCGGTCGCTCGATGACACTTCAGAGCCGTCCCACCCACTTTCGAGTAGAAAGAGTCAATCGAACCCTCATCCCGACAATCCTGACTTTGTTGGTAGATGGGACAGACCAGCGCCCGTGAGATGTTAAGCTGAAACACGTTGAAGCCTATCTCAACACATCTTATAACAAGAGCACCGGAAAAACTCCATTTCGAGCTACTTCATGGGTACGAACCGAAGTTCTATGACGGTGCCCTACCTGCGGCTCGTTGAAACTGGAGAAAAACATCCTTTATGCGGCCACTCAGCAGCTCCAAGTGGCAGTGAAAAAGAAAATCGTCGGCGAACAAGAAAAGTCAAAAACAAGCTTTGATCTCCTTCATTGCGGAGCTGACACCCTATAGGGTCGGGGATATCGTCGTCACGAGATCCGCGCCTGAGCACATCGGCGAGCCGACGGAGACGCAGCCGCGCTACCCAGGACCCCCGTCGTTACGAAGGCACTACTAAGAGAAACGTACCAAGTTTCTGGCCAAAAGGGAGAAGGGGGCAGACATTACGTCGCAACGGTCCACACCTGTTCTATGAAAACTTGGTCCACCAGGGTCCAAGCAGAAGACGATGACGATGCTACGTAAAATGAGGACGCTTTCATAGTCTATATGGCTCTCACTTTTATTACGGCCCTCGTTTTTATTTTAAATTGGATTAAAACCTGTTATACCGCCAGGTGGTGGAGGTCGAGAGAAACAGTTTATTTCCTTTATTTTTAACTCTCACTTAGGAATTGAGTAATTGAGTCTGTAGCGGACGAGTGCTAGCGATCCGTCGAGTAGACCGCCAGGTGCGGTGGTGAACTAATTCTCGGTTGGCAACCACGGAGATGAAGAGGCGCAAGGTGGCGCCGGCTTCATAGGTCAGAAGTTTTACCGTCTTTAAATAAAACAGTTTTGTTAGGCGTACGTTCGATCACATTACTTAGAAGTTTTTAACACGGCAGACTGGCGTATGTTAGTTAAGAAGTTTGCGATCCGTTTAACAACGAAAGTGAACGAGTTATATATAGTCAGTTTATGTATCAGTTGGTGATGAGGAACGCCATTGAAGGCTTTCAAAATTGATAAATACAGCACAGACGGTCTGGACGAGCGAACGTAATTAGGGAAATCACTGACTAGCTCGAACAACTGCGTCTCGCACGAACAACAATGTTGGAATCTGTGCTGATTAGTGAAACAATTAAGGGATGTTAAGTATAGGACATGATTTTAGACGATTTAATGCTTTCTAGGAGATTATTCAATTCAATTTTTATTTTTCCAACAGAGTGTTCGGAGTCCCCGGGCCAAAAAGCTGTCATTTACAGCTTCTTAAGTGAACCGGATCTGTAATTATTAAATACGTCTTTTTTTCTTCTGCTATAAAAATAAATTTTGTGGGGAAACCTAACTGGTGTGTCATTTGTCTGAAGAGGGGGAGGGGCTGGGAGGGAGGACACCATAGGAGACCGGAGGAGGGATGGGGAGACATAGAGGGGAGCGGGAGAGGGAGAACAGAGGAAGTGGGGAGTGAAGGGAAGGAAGGCGGATGGGAAGGACATCCTAGGAGATGATGCGATAAGGAATGAAAGGGCGAAGGAAGGATGGATGGGTGAAGGGAATTGGTAGTGTGATGCGAGGCATAATTTCCAGCTAAATTTAGCGCAAAAATTGAATTGTTATATAGGTCAGATGACTTGGATTTACTCCGCTAAATTTAGCAGGGAAACTCGGTTGATGTTCGGGCCACGTGACATCAATTTCCTAGCAATATTTAGAGGGGGAAAATTAAACTGGTGGACTGATCAGGCAATGTCCCTTGCCCCGCCGAATGTAGCGGGGAAACAAAATTAGTGTGACGTCACAAGACGCAAATTTGGATGGCATTTAGCGGGCCAACTGAATTGGCATAAAGGTGAAATGATTGCAATTTACCACATGGTGTATAGGTCACGTGACGTTAAGTCAAGTGACGTCAGTTTTCCGCTGAACTGTGCGCAAAATGCACGGACGAAGAGATGGACTGGCAGGACAATATTTTGGGATGAGGGTTTGTTTATAAGTTCGTGCTTTATAAAACTCTACTCAGTACGTCACAACTTTCTATTTCAATAGGAAAAAAAAAGATGCGGAATTACGCATAGACACGTGTAGTTTTTTATGCTTTGGAGACACTACTGGATATTAGTTGAAGTTCGCACAGGTTAGCCCAAGCTGTGAGTAACGGTGTATGCTGCTTGCGGTTTTTGTAAGCCATAAAACCATACATTAAAAAAATTGATAGGACGCCTAAGCACTTCTTATGAGTTATGAATGCGAAAGCCTCTCGGCGCCGAGAGGGGCAGAAGCGGCCGCAGCGGTCGACAGGAGTGCGGCGGTGCGCCGGGCAGACCGCCCCGCCCTCTATTCCGAGACTTGAAAAAGATGAAGCAATGGTGAGGGTGCAGGCTCGCTGGTGTAGATTGAGCATAGTAATAAATCCGAGACTGGGGATACAGACGAAAGACAAAACACAGAACGACACGGACGAAGTCCGTGTCGTTCTGTTTTACAATTATGACAACGATGTTGGATTTCGCCAACACGCACAGCATTCCTACAAGCAGCAGCCTATCGCACCAAGGCTCTCCGGTGGTGACGTCACGCTCCCCAACTGCGCAGGTGCGGCGAACCCCGCCTTCTCCACGCCTCTTGAAAAATGCAACTGCGTTGCTGTGCTTCTCTTTCTGTTTTATTTCTGAACGCGCGTACTTTATGACTTGCATTTAGGTGCCATTTTGCTCAGCCAGTGGGCATTTAGGTGCAGTTACATTCAGCCAATGGGACTAGATGCCGCTTTTTTCGGACAACGCTGGCTGAGCCGACTATAACGCTTTCGTATTAAAAGTCGAAGTATTGCTGGACAGGAGTAGAAGTCGTTCCAAAATTCGAAGCGTCCCCACGCGGAAAACTTCCACGCAAAGAAAGTGGGGAACTAGTGAGCCCATGGTGTTTCGGTTTCGATCTTTCGAACAGCCGGTCAGCCATGTTGCTGTGCTTCGTACGTCGGATTTTCTGCTAACGCCGGCTTTTTCTGTCTGACAACCCTCAGATGAGATCTCACCCATCAGGTAAGCGATGCTTTCGGAACATTTGTTGTCGCTCCCCGTTTACAAGCTGTCGCTTAACGCTATTTCAGACTGATTACGTAATGAAATGTTAGGCTAGCGGACTGGCCTCGAACAGGTCCTAGCCTGCGGTCCGCGATCCTACTTTCTAGTCGGATTTTCAAAATTGCGGAGACCCGTGAAACTCGAGGCTGCTTGTCGTCCGAACCACACTCTACAGTGGCGTGAAGCGATTTAGCGAGCGACGAGACGAGCGGCGGCAACGACCGACGAGAAATAGTTCCGCTGGTCGCGTCGCCGAGTACCGTCCGTCGAAGTACTTACAGTTAAAGCGTTGCATATGTTCCTCAAAAAAAGGAACGGAAGTCAGTTCTGCTCCTTCTGATTTTTGGAACGCGTTCCCGTTACAAGTCCCATCTGTGAGAAAGGAACTCGTTCCCATAAGCAAATGAAGAATGGAACGTATCGTTACATCTACGTTCATCTGTATTTTGCTTGATTACCATAATATAGTTTGACCAAAGCAATTGTATTTTTTAATCATCCCATTAAAATGGCAACGTATCGAATTTGAATACCAGTGATGAACGAGCACCAAGAGAAGAACACAAGCGGAAGCAGTGTTTCCTTTGTTGATACATTGACGTTTAAAAATCCGAGCTTTTAGCCATATTCATCGTTGGCGGTGGGCGATGTCAGACGAGCCAAATGTACTCGTTACCCGGCACATTGCACGAGCGTTTTGCAACAACCTCACACGTTTCAATCTAACAAAGTCCCTCGTTCGAACTTAGCAACAGTTGACTTCTCGATGTTGCTGTCCGCAAGAGGAGGCAGTGAAGAAGAGGGTAGGGCTTTTGGAAGGTCAGTCTTGACAACGACCAAGTCCTCCTTCGTGAAGGTTGGATTTGTTGTTCAGTTTGAAGGTGGGAGAAGAGAGGAATTTGAAGGTTAATTTTTGGGCATCTGGCCAATGTTTGGGATATGAGGGTGTCTGGTATCCAGTTCTTTAGGTGTAACTGTAGGTCTTTTTTTGCGAGTTCAGTGATGGCTGTACCTCGGCCTTAAATTTCTAGGTGGAGGAGGATTCCGTGAAAGCAAAGAAAGTAGCTGAGTTTGAGACGTCTCTTTTTCTGTCTTTTCTTCGATCTCAATCGCTTTGATTTTTGGTACCGCAATCTCGAGCACTGAAAAAAGAATCAACGCCCACTAGCTCTCCTGCACCCGACTATTACCAAGC
>JAZHYW010001434.1:0-20555 GCA_037355805.1 Ixodes ricinus
ATTTTCTTGTATTAAATGACGCAAAAACAAAACGTTGTATCCTAAGTTTTGTAGCCAAATATTGCGTCCGGATCTTACAAACCGCGTTTAAAATTTATGTTTATTGTTTTGTTTAAGAATCAGCAACGACCATGTGGCACTGTGTGGGAACCTGAGTCAACAAAACGTCATCATAAGTGACATATAAAGTGGAACAGATACAGTCGAATTTCGTTAATTCAAACTCTCTTAATTCGAACTTCCGGATAATTCGAAATAACAGGCATGTCCCATCCTATCTGTCTCTATGGGAGGAAACTCCCGGTAATTCAAACTTTGCTTTCTTCAAGCAAATTTTCGGTCCCCCTCGAGTACGAATTAACGAGATTGGACTGTATTCAGCTTTCACCCTTTTAAGGCTGAACGGAGTATAGCGTCGTCTCTGGGCGCGAATCCAAAACGCTGTTCGGGCTCGGCGTATGCGCGGTGGCGACGAAGCGATTTCTTGGCATTTGCAAAGCATTTGCATACGCTATTCCAAAAACTCGCTATTAGAGAGTTTCATAATAAGGGGCCCTTACCACTTTGGGTTCCCCAAGCAGCTTGGGGCGTCGAACTGCGCGTGTACACAACTTGTGCGCTTGCGCAGCGCGACGCGCCAGGCTGCGCGGGTGACCCAAGGCTTTGGGTTTGGAACGTCCTATTCTACGGCTCTCTATAGACGCTAAGACGCAATAGAGGCGCTGAAGTCCCATCCGCAGGGGATCGCTGGCCGAGTGGGTTAGGGCGCCTCACCTCAGAGCACGTGTAGCGAAAGCTCGCGCTGCAAAACCCAGGGATCCTCGCTTCAATCCCCACCCCTGCCCGTTTCTATCTCGACGAGCGTCACTACTGCGTGGTGCACGTTAAAGACCCCAGGCTAGCAGCTGTACTGCACCGGATAAATTTATCATCTACTGCTGAGACACCAGACGCCCATTAAGTCTAACGTCCGGCTGTGTAAACATACATTCGACATAATTATTAATATTATCCGGAAATGAGGTCAGTCTCCGCAGCGGCAGCGGGTTGTCAGTGTGCGCCATCCGATATCGTAGCGTCGTGTCTTCTGCCGGTCACGTGGCTTTGGAAAATTCGCGCCACACTCTGATGTCTCTTCGAGGGCTTAGGGTTTGGCGCTTTTTTCACCGTAGATTCTGTGTGGCGGACTCTAAATACTATTATTCCTAAATACATAGGCGGGAAGACAAGTTATTGTTATAATTTATAACAGAGGTAATGGCATATCTTAATGGCGGTCAACAAATAGCTTAAAATGAAATAATTGACCTTGGAATATGAGTTTAGTAGCATTTGTAAATTTTCATTTTTATTCCTAACGTCCACCGTGGCCGAAACCATTATTCCCAAGAAATTATTCTTGTTTACACTCTAAGTGCCATTTTTTCACTATTTTAGTAGATGTGTAAACATCCCAGTTTATCAAAAGGTACCAAAAACGTCCACACTCATATTATTTTCGAAGTTATTTTGATAATATTTTATCTCCCTATATCCTTGCGTCCTACTCCTATAAATTCTGAGGCAGAGGCAGCAAATTAATAAAAATAAATCTCGGGCTTCTCAAAACAAAGTAATTGAAGAACACGCCTTATATGTGCTTTTATGTCCAACAACGGGAAGAAACGAAAGATAAGATCTTTGAAATAAACTCATGCCATCCTTGCTCTCATAAAAAAAAACTACTAGGGTTTTTTTTTGTTTTTTTTTGCGCTGAGAATTGGGGGCATTTTGGTGTATGCACCAAACACTGTTCACACTCAAATGCACAAGAAAAGAATGGTTGAAGAACACCGTAAAAGACGATCTTATTCAGTGCATCCTCATTTCACCATCTCCTGTTGAAATCACGATGCTTCAATAAGACCAAGAGCTCCGAATGCATAATTTTGAGCTATACCTTTTTCTTTCTTTTTTCCTCTCTAACAATATGCGTTGTTTTCATTTTCTGTCAGATATTCCACCTACAGAACGCACTTCGAAACGGTATGGAACAAAATACGTGTGAAAAAGAAGATAGCGGTTTTCGAAAGCAATCCCCGGAAACCAGGGGCATTCAATCGTGAGCGCGCGCGCCCTTAAAAACGTTCAGGCATTTCGTCTCGGATAACCGTGTTTACCCGGCGCGTTTGACGGCCCACTTGGCATTCGAATGGCTACAATTGCGCCCAACCCACAAGCTTCAAGACTCGAGACGGTGAACATTTCCTTCCTTCTTTTAGACCATGGACAAAAACAAATATTGTAAAAAAGAGGAATAAGATAGTGGGAACGTTTTTGCGGATATAAAAAGACCGAGAATCGACAAGTATCAGAGAAAAAATCCTATGCTTATTTTTTGTTTGTTTGTTTGTGCATGAGTACGTGCGTGTCTTTGCGTGTCTGTGCATGTATGTATTCACGTTCGTCTAACGTTTCTTTTTTAGAGCGCAGCTCTTAGGCGCCCGTTTCCGCGTTGAATGGCGTTGCCGTCGCACGTCATCGGTCGACGTAATAGCCCCGCTAAATTTAGCGCAAAAATTGAATTGGTGTTGAGGTAACTTGACGTCAATTTTCCCGCTAAATCTAGCGGAGAAATTTTGTTCATGGGTGACGTGACACAAAGTCATGTGACGTCAATTTCCCCACTAAATTTAGCGGGGAAACGGAATTGGTGTTGAGGTGACGTGACGTCAATTTCCCCGCTAAATTTAGCGGGAAACTTAAACCGCTAAATCTAGCGGGGAACGTTTTACTAAATTTAGAGGAAAATTTAGCGGGGAAATTTAACGGGAGGAGGAGAGGAGAGGAGCAGGAGGAGGGAGGATGAGGAGGAGGGGTGGAGAAGAGGAGGAGGGAGTATATGGAGGAGGAAGAGGGACATACCCTCCCCTCCGTACCCTCCCCTCCTCCTCCTCAAGAGATGCCCTCTAGTTTCGCATTACAGAGATTTATAAACGTCCTTAATTTTTTATTGCTCCCAATAAAAGAAATGCGCATCGACTGAGATTTAGTGGGAATAAGGATGAAGCTGCGCCAATGGAACTATAATTTTCCGTCTCGTCCGTTTAGTTGTAATGACGGGAAACTCGTTAGCAGTCTCCAACCCTGCATTTCAGGAGATGCG
This sequence comes from Ixodes ricinus, assembly GCA_037355805.1. Classification (NCBI taxonomy): domain Eukaryota; kingdom Metazoa; phylum Arthropoda; class Arachnida; order Ixodida; family Ixodidae; genus Ixodes; species Ixodes ricinus. The sequence continues at coordinate 3,146 of JAZHYW010001434.1, forward strand.
AACTATAACATGGCTTTGCTCCGCAATTACGTTGCCGAATTCATTTCCTCCTTTACAGAGCGTGCCCATAGCCTCGGGGCAATCAAGTTTGGTGTGACACGTCGCGCCATCTGGGTCAACATATTTGCAACACTGGGCAGTCACTTTCGCCAGCCTGCCTGCTCACATGGCTGTTCCTTCATTACTTTGGAGGTGTTCATTCGAGAGGTTTTGGTCTTTCATTCTTAACATTGCTATCAGCTGTCACAGCAGAACAAACGTCGAAGCTGTAGGCACTGTTGAGTACTGGACTGTCGCAACCCCGAAAGCTTAGCAGCCGTGAAGCGCCGCAGGTTCCCGTCCTGGCCGGGGAAAATAGAACGCCGTCCGATATAAATAAATGCCGTAAAACGTGTAAAATAAGCATTTTGTTCACATTACACGACTTGAGATGGATTTCTAAATGTTCTCTTTTGACTCGATATTTGGAATTAATGCTCTCGAAGCGCGGCGTTGTCTTTTGGGTTTTATTCGTTGACTACTCAGAGTGAAATAGATCCTTTGTCATGCTCACTGCGCTCTGCTCCTTGAACACATCTTGATTGAACGACGCTTTTGCTGAGGTTTTCTGAGTTTGAGCGTAGTTACCGGAGTAAGCGTTTTCTCCACTTCGCCGGTTTCAGAGCGGACTGCCGTTTACTCCTTAAGCGTGATCACGTAGCTACCCAAGATGGCTACTCTCTTACGACCCGTATCTACGTGGTTCTAACTTCGTCCCCGCTGCAAGAAAACAGTCTACTCACAAAATAGAAAAATGCACGTACCCCACGACAGAAGGGTGTCCATGTGACGTGTTATTTGTGTTCTATGTAAAAGAGAACAGCATATTAAATCGACGAGAACAAGCATCACGTTGCGACGAGCAACTGCGTAGGACTAAAGCGTACGACACCGTCCACACCACAGCCAGCTTTCACGAAAAACACATTCCTCTGACACCACAGCCGTCTTCAACATGATGACGAGGGGATGGAAACAAGCTGATCCCCAAGACGAGGTAAGCTATTCATGCGGGAAGAGTTCACTTGGAAAAAGGGATAGGTGAGGGGGAGGGGAGGAGGAGGCAGGGCTTTTAGTTCCGCTTCTGTAAAGGGAAGCTCGACGAAATCTTCGCTTTTTTATTTGAAGGGGCGGAAACAACGTAAAAAAGAAGAAAACTGACCTGATCAGCTTGGTTCCCTGCAATTTGACCGTAATATTTGGAGGTTCAATTTTGTTCTGCTAGTTCTCGTTTTGGGTTGTCTGAACCTATCGAGGAATGCACCTACTAAAACTCCTTAATGCTAGAACCAGACAACCACATACGCATCCAGATTAATATATTGAACGTTTTTAACGTTTAACGTATTTAACGCTGCCATCCCTGTCGCGTCGAGATTCCTCTACTGTTTGTCAATTTCGTAGCGTTGTCGGTCACAATTGAGGCCTACTGCCCACCGTCATCGATCCTCCCCCACACCTGTGAGCTAAGGGTTAGTATTGTTTTGATCTCTTCTTGCGCATGTACGTGCTTGTCGCCCCGCCGGTAGCTTGTTTCTCGCTGTGTCCAACACGGCAGACGTACACTTCAGTTCAAAATTTGGCTTTGAGTGCCGGTAAAGACACGGACGCGGGCGCCTGGTTTTCGAAACGCGCTATTTTTATCTGCGCGAGTGCTTGCGCGAGCGAGGGATTCTTCAGAGCAACGCTTACGCGCCCTGGCCTTTGCCAGAGCCGAAACCAACTTGTGAGACGGAGCATGTTCTTTGGCGCCCTGTTAATTGGCGCTGTGCTTTTCGCGAATGATCTATTTATTTATTTATTTAAAAATACTTTCAACCTCACAAGGGATTTTATTACAGGACTGAGCACACAAATACAAAAAAGTACATGCATCTTGCGTAGAACATCATAGTAGATCATTCATATAAATCATGCTTTATGTGTAGTACTTATTAGAAAGGAAAAGTAAAACATCATACATATAACACTTATTACATAAATACACAAGGATAACAAAATTGACATAACCGAGACACCCTAAATTATTAGTCGCGATGTAAGAGAGAATCTAGCTGCTATAGAAATGGAGTGATGGTGGTGCTGTTAGTAGTGAGTTTTAGTAGACCGTGTTTCCCCTCCGCTAACCCTCCGCTACGAAGAAACCGCCACTGCACCTGCGTGCCGATGGCCTTGGCTGTAGAGTTCCGGGTAGCGGAGGGGCTTAGCGGAGGAGGAAACACGGTCTACTAAAACTTCCTATTATTAGTATGATCGAGTTGGTTCTAATCAAAAGAAAGAGTACCAGAAACAGCCATTTTTGAAGGCATATTTGGGCAATGTTTTGCTATGTTTATGTCTAGTCAGCCTAGTATCAGAAAATGATAACACCTAGACTTGTCAATTTAAAAATAATTTTAAAGTAGGAGGTAGAGGAACTTAAGCCTAAGTTCTTTAGCCTTTTTTAGCTATGGTTAAGAGACCAGCTTTCTTTGGAAGTTCGCTAGGAGAGTCCCTGCGCCTATATCTATTGGAGATACATTTTATGGCTTTACGCCGTATATTTTCAAGTTTAGTTATGAGTGACAATAATAATCCATCCAGAAGGGGAACAAAGGGGACAAAGGACAAACACAAATCTCCAACTACAGCTAGGTGACTGGTACGCAACCGGAAAAATCCGCCTGGTCCTGCTATCGAAAGAGGGACCTCTCCATTTCCTGTGGAGCGCTGTACCGACTGAGCTAGCCAGGAGCGAGGTAAGCTATTCATGCGGGAAGAGTTCACTTGGAAAAAAAGATAGGTGAGGGGGAAGGGGGGGGGGGAGACTGCACCGCTAATACAAAAGCGCTATGTTTTCTGCGCGAGTTCTTGTGCAAGCGAGGGATTCTTCAGAACAACGTTTTCGTGCCCTGGCCTTTGCCAGAGCCTAAACCAACTGGTGAGACGTATCATCTGCCTGAGAGATCGTCGTGTGGTTTGAGTCTGATTCTCTTGTCCGGGATGGGTTCGCTGGACTCGACCGGCTACCACCGACAGAGCTTTCAATGAGGTGAGCTGGCTTGGAGCTAGCTGCCCTAGGCTGCGTTAAGATGAACGCTCGGCCCAGCGACGTATGCCCCATAGAAGATGCACCTCGGAAAATGGCGCTACCTTCTTATCGCGACGGCTCGCGACCACCGTGGTTTATTAAAATGAACATAATCTTTTTGAAATGTACCTTTGGTTAAAAAATAAACGCGGAAAACAAAATCAAAACTTAAAAAAAAGCGTCTGCATAACGACGGCGTTTTTGCTGCCAACGGATTTCGTCTGCGTGTCGTCTGCTTTCTTTCGCTGGTCGGCTGCACATTCCGACGCTGCACCCGACGCAACTATCAATACGCGCGTCAAACGCGCCCCGCAACTCGACTTCGTTGTCTACGTCGGCGCCCGCCGTTGATCCTGGCAAGTTTCTTGACCCCATTTTTCACAGAAAGAGAGCTGCGCTTTCTAATTTTACAAGAAAATCCGACCTGTGAAAAACGCCTTTGACGAAAAGTTTAGATTGCTACGTGCGGGCGTCGATTTTTGTGGTCCATTTTAGATCGAGCCTGGGGACTTGGGACACCCTATATTTCATATCAGTTTCTTTTTTTTTTAGGTAACTTTTCTGTCAATGTTGTTGCCGTCAAGGAAAAAGAACGAAAAAGAAAAAGAGCGACAGAGAGAAGTAGAAAAAGAGGAAAAGAAAAATGGGTATTAAGAAATCGAAGTGAGCTGACTAATTTAACCCCTGCCTCAGGAACTCTATTTCAGTGTTGGATGACCTAACGGAAGTGGAGGTAAGTTTCAAACAATGACCGGCCATCCGATAGGACTCAATTATTTCTCTGCCAAGTCTGTGCTTGTGTCTCCCGATAACTCGGGTTGCATGGAGGCGTGGCTTACAGTCCAAACAAATGCGGTAATGCTCCATAATAGTCGGCTCCAGAATGAAGCATCCAGTTACTTTCTCCACGCTATTGTTAAGCATAACCGCATTTGTTTGAACTGTGATCCGCACTTCAAAGCAACCCGATTTATAGGGATACACAAGGCAAGACTTGGCATTTAAATAATTGAGCCCTACAGGATGGCCGGTGATGTTTGAAACTGCCTCGTCTTCCCTTAAATTATCCAAGACTGAAGTAGAGCTTCTGGGGAAGGAGTTGAAGTAGTCAGTTCGCTTCGATTCTGCAATGCTCCGTATTCTTTTCTATTTTTCTATAAATTTCCTTCGTTTTACTTTATTTTCGTTCCCTTTCCTTAACAGCAACGTTACCTCAACTGTTTCTTCAGGTTCTTCTTCACTTTTCTTTTCTCTTCATTAACGATCTCTTCTTCCGGGTTTCTAATTTTTTCCGGCGGTTTCTTTCTTATCCGAGGAATTTTGGAGTCAGGGAAAGACAGGGCTGACGCATTGAGGGTAGCATTATTAAATGCCGGTTGCTTGTTAAAAGAACTGTACTGTCTGTCTTCATCCCTGCATGTTTTATTATTTCTTGTTTTTCAAATAACTTTTACCAACCCGCTCTAAGCTCATTTTGGTTTATATAAATCACGATTTTTAGGCAGTGGTAATGAGCACACAGAAATGTCGTTACTTTCTGTAGCCAAAGCACTCATAGTATCTTCATTGACTGAACACGCTCGCTATTTCCAGTGATTGACTCTTACAGTGTACCGATGATAAGTAGGCAATCAGTAGTTTTGCATATGTCTTTCTGATATCGTATCCTGCTTAGACTAGGCCAGCGATCGGCTAACTGCCAGCATTTACATAAAAACCTCGCCATCATCTCAACACTGGCACAATGGCATAGCCCCTAAAAAGCGAAGCCAACGCTGTGAACAAATTTAATGGTTTGTGTCATCAGGAAAACTCTACCATGAAAGGGTTTTGACTGGGGTGGGATAGTTAAAAGAAAATATATGACGCACATTTTACTATTAGCAGACGCCGGTAAAACTAGCCGGGAAAAAAAAGTCAGCGGGTGATATTTGCAGATAATGTTTTTGCCACCAAGCTCAGGAGCCTTCGGGAGGTTAATGGCCTAGTTACAAAGGCACTCTTAACCACACTTAAGTGTGACTGGGGTCAACCTTAACTACGGTTAAGGGTGTGCGTGTAAATTTATGGTATTGTTAGCAGTCACTACTAACCAAACTTAACCGCAACTGAGTTTTAGGATCCGTCGGGCACCCTTAACGGCAGTTAAGTCTGACCTCAGGATAGCCAGGCTGTTCCTCCTTACTTTATTTTTTCTTCTTGCGTGTAAGTAATGTGTTTGTCACTTTAAATTATACGGGAAGATAAATAATAACAAAAGAAAAAAAATCTAGGGTGAGCGCATAACGAGTCACATTTATTTATAGGCCGTGTTGCCGCATCCTTTATTGGCGTCCTTTTGTGTTCCCCAACGCTCCATTGAGCCGCGCAGTAACATCAGTAACAGCGCAACTGGCGGAACCGCAGGCGGAGAGAACGCCGTTATTTACGAGCTGGTTTATGCCTCGAGGCCGCAAGGGGAGGAAGACCGACACCTACTAGAGTCAAGGCCGGACCGCTTCTTCCGTGACGTCACGGCGGGAGGCGATCGAGTCGGGCCGGGCGCCTCGGGATAGCGCTGATATGAAGGCATCGCGCGTGATTATACCCTCGTAAAACAACAAGTATTTGTTAATACAAACATGTTTTATTATCTATATTGTAGTTTAAAAATAACAGATGGTCTAGTAAACAAATATTATTGCACGCGAAGCGATTGGGCTCCGCGCCACATTCATAGCTACGAATTTTTATTAACGCAGACACGTTTTATTTCTTAGAATGACAGGAACTGTCATTCTAAGAAATAAAACACTGTACACAGGCAAATTATTTGGTCAGGAAACATTGAGGTGCAGTGTAAGAACAATACGCGTATAACGATGCTTCGGGAAAGAGGGGGTTGCTTTGAAACAAATTTCTTTAGTAATGTAAATATCGCTCGGAAGAACAGATGTTTTGTAAACAATAATTCTCATAAAATTGCATGAAACCGACTGATGCGACGTGGCAAAACAGTTCATAGTAGCAATGTAATGCATACGAAACAAAACGCACAAGGAAAGTATTGCCTACAAAAGAAATAACGTGTTGTTGGGGAATTTTGTTTCTTTACAAGAAAAAACAGCATAAAAGTTACTATATTACTGGGAACAAAAATGTCGGCGACTAAAATTAGAGAAACATTATAGTTGAAAGAGTTGATATCCGCCTCAATATTCCTTGTTTATTTTCTTATTTATTCAAAGTCAATTCAGTTAATCAAGTTCATCGCGGCTTTACTACTTAGACGCTTATGAACGCTCATTATTTTTATCATTTATCACCCAACAACATATTGTTTTGAGTCAAATGGCTATCTTGCACCAAAACCGATGCATCAACAGAACAGCAAAACCTTCCTGAGCTAGTAGCTCCGGCGAGAGACGGAGGTCTCGATAAAAACAAAGATACGGAAGCGTCACTCTATCGCGTAGCGTCCCATACGAAAAAAAATGGCATAAAGAGTTCTTACCTTTTAAAGGTATCCATGCAGCCAAGCCATTGCCATAAGTAGTTTCGGTACTATTACTTCAAACAACGGCCGATTGATGACTCTCCTCATCGCTCGAGAGACTTCGTGCAGTCTCGAGCCACAGCCGAAACAGAACACAGAAGCCGTAGCATAAAATATTACAGACAAACCTGCACACATGACATTAACGGAAGAAGCAAGCCGCAAACGCTGCATGAAGGAAAGCACTTTGAGCTCCATGGTAACATTTTATGCACATCGTCTTCTTCTGCAGCGTCTCGATGTTCTTTGTAGACACTCGAATCTCACAAACACACGAAATAACAGCCAGAAAAGAAACGATTGAATACCCGGAGTTGACACCCATGCGGTTTCAACTGGTTTCAACTTTCAAGCCCAATGGCGGCGGCAACCGGCAGTCGGTCTCTGCGTCAAGGCGCTACTTTCGTTCCTTTCGTTGTAGAAAATATACAAACTTGCAATACCATACCTCAGAAATAAAATATATCTATAGCGTATTTTTTTTACTATAAAGATGCAAAATTATAGAAACGGGTGAACTTAAAATTATATTTAGAAACATTTTCAATACAGCGGTAGGACTTCAGCGGCGTTAGGGTAGCCGACTGACCGGAATTACAGCAGCGCCGGAAACTGGAAACCTGCAGGAGCAGCCTTAGGAGAAGCCCAACTTCGAGCGGTTAGTAACGCGGTGCATTATGGCACGTTTCCCATAATGCACCGCGCGGTTACGCCGACGGCGACGCGTCACGCCGACGCGTTATGACGAACGCGTTACGGCTACGCGGACCCGTCACGAAAAAACGTTACGCCGACGCGTTGCGGTTACGTTACGGCGACGCGTTACGGTTACGCCGATGGTGACCGCGACGGCGACGCCAACGCCGCTCAAGCCGGAAACGGGCGCCTAAGAGGTGCGCTCTAAAACAACTTAGTGCGCTGTTCTTCAGACGATTATTTCAGTATTATGCTTTCTCTCCGCGAAAAATTAACATTTTCGACTACTCTTATTTGATTATATCACCTACAAAAGCCTATCCATTTTCTAATGACAGCGTTTGCAAACTCAACCGAATGTCGCGTTTTCATTGGTCACATGTCGTTCTGGCTGCCGGAACAATACTCCTCCCATCGCCGCACATGACCTTGGTGTGTTGGATCTTTGATTGCTTTTTAATAGGGAAATTGGCCGCGTATCGTCATGATTTAGAGAGCTCTAGGATGCTTGCAGCCCACAGAGTGAGCTATCGCCATATTTATGCGATCTCAGAAACCTCCTCAGGGCACCTGTATGGGACTTGGTTTCCCATACTTAGTTGAGTTTTACACATGGGAGAACACCTTCATAAAATGTACCACAAATAACCTTGCAGAATTAAGTTATGAGATACTCACTTACAACTCCGGGGCTAGGTGAAATGCACCCCAGTTTTGCACGTCATCTTCATATAGATTGCCAGAACATGCAGATGCTCAAGACATTATTTGCGTGCATTGATTTTTTCTCTTAACATGTGCAAGCCATCCCCCTCCCCCTTCCCCCCCTTCCCTTACCCCATGAATCGCCCGACGGTTTAGCGTTCCTGAAGTTGGACGAATACAGTAAGAACAAATCAAATCAAATCAAATCAAGTTTATTTGTTGTCACATTTTACATGACAACAGGAACTCGGATAAAAAGCTGCTAAACAGCAGCTTGACAAAGGTCAAGCATCCTAGAGCGCCCTGTGCAATTCGCGAGAGTTTTAAGCACAATTTGATTACAACTAAAATTTGGACTACAACTACACAGTGTAGAGAGACGAGTACAAACCAATGCAAAAGCCTGATTTATACAATACTATATTTGATGCAAACACATAGACGAAAAATACACAGGCAAGTGAAAGAAAAAACACGACCCATTTAAGCAATGATACAATCGTACATGAAATACATCCTATTCATAACAAAAACATCTGCAGTATTCAAAAATTCCATAAAGAAGTAAGTCCTTTTAATTCTCTATGTGATAGTGATTTTAGATGTTGACCCTTTCTATACGAACTATTTAACATGGTGGACAGCCTGAAATGAAGCGTCTGATTTAGGTAATTTGTACGCGTTGGGCGAATCATTCAGGGCTCATTTTGTCTTAGGCTGCGTAGGATGATGCGATGTTTTAGGTTGGCTAGTTTAATGAAGTGAACGTTATTGTGTTGAAGAGCCCTGTGATACGTTGACAAAAGCTTGTAAGCACACATTTGCTGGACAGTTTTTACATTTAGGAATTTAAATAGTGATTTAAGTGGGATGAAGAAATAGAGTTCCTGAAATTGCACGTACTGCCTTCTTTTGTAATAGATGCAACTCATTAAGATTACTTTTTGTTGTGGTGCCCCATATCAGGGTAGAGAAAAGTAAGTGGGAGAAAATTAACGTATTATATATAGTTAATTTATTTCGAGTAGGAAGTGAAGTTTTAATATTATTAATTAGGCCTACATTTTTAGATATTTGTGCTTGCACAAAGTCTATGTGAGCGTTCCAGCTCATATCAAGAGAAAACAACACACCCAGAGTTTACATACAGTCTTTGAACTCAATTTCTTCATTGTTTATTGTAAGGTAAAATAAAATATTTACTTTTTTTTTTTTTTTGGGGGGGGGGGCTTAAACAATATAGCTTTGGTCTTTTTAGAGTTTAATTTTAGTTTGTTGTTTAGCTTCCAGACGGCAAGTTGTTTCAGCACTTCATGCACTGTAGCAATAGAAGTACAACAAAGATTGTTATAGGAGAAAACAATTCATGTATCCTCAGCGTAAGTGATCAGATTTACATCACCGTAGTGATATATGTCCTCAAACGTACTTTATGACGTCCCTTTCACAAACTCCAAGCAAAGCGCCCCTTAACCTTTTCCCTAAATCCACCAATTCCAGTCTGGTTCGACAGTCGTGTCTGCTTCGCCAGGTTGCGAAGCAAGGCGACGAGTTTGATAAATTTCTAATACATGTATGGACCACCTGCTACGGTTTATGCTTTCTGTATTCGTGCGTGTGCAGGGAGGCGGGGCTCGTAATCCTCTCGGGATAAATGGACACGATCAGACAGGGTGGGTTCGGGAGACACAATAAATATATATAAAAGCTCGACGTATACCGGGAACCCTGCGTCTAGCTTTCTCTCTTTCCCTCTTTTTCTCTTTTCCCCAATTCAGATAAGGAAGGAAAAGAGAGAGAGAATGAAATGCGCCATTGTTAGGATAGTGTTCAAACTCACTCCGCGTTTAACTGTTTTGGAACGTGGCACGCTTTGTTTTTTTATTTCTTACTTTCCATCAGTTAAAACTTTTTGTCCAAGTAAATTATTTTCTGCTAGCCAACCACCAACAATCAAAATTTTATCTGATGGGCGGATAGATCCCTCAATGTGTTCAAACAACCGATCAGCTTTGGGTTGGCTTGGGATCGACTGGAACTCGTCTTTACTTCGATTTCAGCTCGAACTCGGCTAGGTTTGGGATCTAGACAGCGGACTACGTCGGCTGCTTCCAATCTTGCTCAACCTCTCCCCCAACTCTGGGTCTGGGCGCAGATGCGAGCGCCATCTGTGACGGAGGATGATCGATACTTATTGGACTCCCGAGCGAACGTCCTCTTCCCTTCCTCTCTCTCCTTCCACACCCTCACCTCTTCTTCTTCGTCCGCTTTTTCTTCTTGTCGCGTCTCAAGATGGAGTCAAGGAGAGGACGCCATGTTGGACTGCGACAGTAGCAGACTTGTACGATAATCATTACAAGTGATCAAACTACAGGGTGTCCCCCGAAAAAAGTTACGATGTTTTTGTTTTTTAATTTCAAAAATAAACTATGCATCGCCGAACTTTCATTCTCCGCCCAAATGAAGCGCTAGAGATCCGAACCAGATGTCAAAGTTTGAGCACGAGCCCATATCTTATTCAAAAATCAGGGCTGATTTTTTGAAAATTTGAAATGGAAAATATGGCCCATTTTTGCCTGTTTTCGGTTTCTGACGCCAGAGAGCTCCGTGTATTCGGAAGATCCGTCGGTAGTCATTTTCCCATTGAAATTGTCAAAAAATCACTTGTAACTTTTGAATACGCTAAGGGTTAGTGCTGAAATTATGGCATCTGTTTTGGACCTCTAGCGCAACACTTCAGCGAAAAATGAGCGTTCGGTGATGCATAGTTTAGCTTTGAGGTGAAAAAGAAACCTCGTACATTTTTGGGGAACACCTTGTACTTGTAAGTGATGACTTCTTGGAGCACTTAACCGAGAATACTGGTAACTGTAGTTGATTACTTTTTTGAGTAATGTGTACAAGACTGGAGAGTAAAAATGTGACGTTCTCCAAAAAGAAAATGTTCCGAGAAGGGCACTGTCAAACGTTGATAACAGGCTAACTTTATGTTAGCCTGTATTATGTTTACTCCCTATGCTTTTTGATTGGCTGTAGGCGTCCTTATCGGAGAATGCAGCAATCTGATTGGCTGTACAACGATAATTAGGTCCTCAGAACCCACCACGCCTGGGTTTTTTAATCAGCCAGTGACTACGGCTTCTATTATATTTTTTAATTTTAAATTGTCTGGATTTTCGTTGTTTCAAAATACGTGTCTTGAGAAAACGTCTCCTCTTGGGGTGTGCGGGGTTGAAAAGAAATTGTTGTGGACGCTTGTTTTTTGGGGGGAAAGTGCGTTGTTTGTTGGGGGTTGGAAGTGAGAAAAATTGGAAGGGAAAGAATCGAGTCATTGTTCGCTTCTTGTTTTTGAGCGGCTTGGGCGCGAAAGTTTTGGCTGAACAAAAAAAGTTTCTCCGGAGAAGCGAGGAAGGGAGTGGGCTTAAGTCGTTGACAGCTTGCGCTTCGGCCGTTCTTCTCCCTTGGTGTTGGAGCTCGGCGCAAATTAAGTTTGTTTCTTTTGGAGGGGAGGGGGGGGGGGGACACGGGAAATGCGATTGGGATTATAAGAGAACAGCTTCCTCCGAGAAGTTTGTCACCTCGGCTTTACCCTTCCCTTGGAGTGTGTCTGTGTGTGAGGGGGTGTGTCTTTTAGCGCAAGGTGCGACGTTATCAAATATCAGTTTTTGGATCGTGATTTGTGAGTCGAAAGCGTGATAGATGATTAGGGCGTCTAATGAAAACAAGCTGTTTCATGTTTTATAGTGAGATAATCATTTTACAGGTTGGAATTTTGCGGCGGTTTTCAACCAACTTGAAATGTGAAATAGCCAACGGTGATTTTATTTATAAGACTCGGACAAACATACAAATCGCCCCCACAGTGGATGTCCCCCTTGTAAGAATTGATAAATACTCAGCTTATAAATATCAGTAAATAGGTGAAAAAATTATCGGGCGTACGACATAATAAAAATAATGTAGAACGTTCAACGTTTTCTTGTTTTTACTCTATCTGGGTTTCATGACAGTAGGTTATAGGTCAAAAACGAAGAAATCATATTTTGTGTCATAATTCAGGAAATTGCTCTCATTCTTTACTTGCTCAGTGAACAGGATGATGTATCACTATCTCAGTTGCGAGTTCGTAAAAATCTACGCCATTTCTACACGATGAACATAAAAGCCTATTAAATATACCTAGACTTTCCCATTCTCGGAACACAAAGGTGTATTTAATTCAAGGGGCCGTGATCTTATTATATTCTAATAATGGTGTTTAAACGAAAATAAATTCATGTTGAGTGCATATTGCGGTTTTCCAGAATAAGCAAAAGAAAACAAAACAGCACGTAATAGAAAAGCCATGTTGTGTAAAAAGGAATGTACAAACACAAGAGTTTCTTTTTTTCCTTTTTTTAATTCAAGGGGAACTGAGATTGCAACGGCATAACATATCCCTCGGTTATACAACTACCTGTCGTGGAAACATCCTTACGCGTAATCTTCATATGTATATGATCCATGAAAATCGAGGCAAAAAACAAAACAAAAAAAACGAATAGGAGGAACAACGATGCAAAAGAAAGTCGAAATCTTGGAAAGGCAAATAAAATCAAGTTTATAATTTTGAACTCCGTCTTGCAAAGGAATTATGCGTCTTGCGTTATCTGGGACAACGAACTTATCCTACATTGTACCCTAAATCTAATCTGGCTCCTTCCTGTTTACTATGTTTTTTTAAGGTTTACAGTAGAATATGCAACGTTCTCAATTTCAAGATTGTTCAGCCCTTTTATGTCAACAAACAAGCGCACAAACCAATTAACGTCAACGCGCCGATATTATATGTAAATATTTAGGCAGACGGCGCGCCGGCGTATTTATTATCTTCCTTTGTTTTTGTTTTGGTCTGGCAATATTCTGTGTGATTTTTTTCGCGTGAATGGTTTTTATTATTATTATTATTCAGAGATGCAATCTTGGAAACGTAATTCCAGAGCGAACCGTCTCACTTTGAGTATAGTTACAACAAAGAGAAATAGAACAATCAGTTCGCCATCTTTCAGAGGAAAAAGAGGGAAGATACGGCGTTGCCAACATATCTGCTTGTTTCGTATATAATGCTCAGCGCTTATGTGTTTTGCTTCTAATGCCATTTTATCTATGTTTTTTTTTCTACGAGTGGCACAATTTTTAACGTGTTGCCTCAACCTAGATATGCTCCATTTCGTACCTTTCTGTTTTGTTTTGTTTTTTTGCTATTGCCGCCGTTGTGCTTTTTCGCAGGGTTTTTTGCACAGCTTAACAGTAGATACTCCTCAAACAAATGAAACATTGGAGCCTGTCTTAGCAGAAGGAATTATTGCTCGCGCATTTCTGAACAAAAGCAAAGTTTTGACGAAGCCCGTAGTGTAGAAATCCTTAAGAAAAAAAAAAGAGCTTGCCCTAGTCTCTGGCATGTCCATATCGTATCCTTTCAAACTTGCTCGCATTTCCCAATCACTTTTATTGTGTAATTTTTTCCGGCTTCGTAGCAGAGCTGTATCGAAGCAGATGGAAAACAAGATCTGCGAAGTAAGACAAAAACGGGCAATGTTATTTTCCAAAAAACTTTTAGATACGACACTTTTCCAAATCAAATAATATAACGTGACAACCGCTACGAAGGAAGGGAGACTATTGGAGATTACTGGGTTGGTCGTGGAATATGTTCGTCTAGTCAGGGTAATCTTAGGAAAGGCGGGGCATAGTTAATTACGTCGGCGCTTCTCGTTTCGTGATTGGTCCTTCGACGTTCTAATCGGCAAACACCGCAATTCTATTCAAGTTGGAGAGACAGAATGAGGCTGCGAACTCAAGCACGCCTTTCACCTTTTAACCTCTCAGCAACCAAACACTATGCAGAGCGAAACTGAGGGTGAGGAGGAGGTGAGAACGTCGAAGCGTCGAGCTCTGATTGGAAGGATGAGTGAGTAGACGCAAAGGCCAGCTGCCCTTGTGTCTCTACCTACCGTTTCTTTCCGATCACGGCCGCAAACAAGTGCGTCATCTGCACCTTGTCTCGCGTTCAAACTCCAGACTTCGGAGTTCGACGTTCGAAAGCGTTCCTAGCCTTAGCGTCTACCCATGAATCCTTCCAATCGGAGCTCGCCGCTTTGACATCCCCGCGCGATCTAATCTCCCTCCATCATTGTTTCCCTCAATCTTCCATCGCGACGGGATTGTCGCTAGTCTGTTATCGAGCTCTTGTGTTACCCTCTAGTTGTCCTTTTGAGGAAGGTGAAGTGCATAGTGTTTTGTCAGCTAGGTAGAGTAGAGTCACGCTTAGTTATGATTAGAAGAAACGAAATATTCCAATTTAAATTAGGGCTGACTTGACGCACTTGGTATCTTCAGATTGGCGACGAACGAAAAAAACATTATTTTATCTTCGAAGAATATAACTTTCTTAGTTCAGTGGTTACTTTTAGAAGAACCAAATACGAGCATACATAAAACGAAATAAGAATAGGCAGGGCTCGTTACTACACTCTTAAAAATGACTGCGCGTCTACTTACCCGCAAAACACTCGAAGTGCCAATCTCTGCGATCTACGAAATCAGCTCAGCGAATGATGAGGTGGAACATCCGTTTAGACCTAAAAATTAAGTCTGCGCTGTGGCATTACGCAGTGCAAGCATGACGACTGGCATTGCGTAATGCCACAGCGCAGACTTCATTTTTAGGTCTAAACGGATGCTCCGCCTCATCATTCGCTGAGCTGATTTTGTAGATCACAGAGATTGGCTCTTTGAGTGTTTTGCGGGTTAGTAGACGTGCAGACATTTTTTAGAGTGTAGCATGCTTTAACCCCTCATGAACGCATACACTCGTGCTATCCGGACGTGTCCAGATATGTGAAATTTATAGTCAGGTAAGGGGAAAAAAGAAAATCACTATGGGTCTTTTTTTTTTCCAAACAGATAATTTGGTTATGTATTTACCGTACAAAAACAAGACATATTATGGCGTATCATTAGATCGTTTTCGTGAGTCCTAGTATTGCTCGTTGAGCGTGCTTTTTCAATTGCACGTTTTCAAGTGGAGCGAGCGCACGTATCGATAAATCGTTCTACGCATGCGCGATTTGTCAAATCTCTCACCTGATTTCTTGGCCAAAAACACAACTTTTCCATGTTACACTCGGCGATGCATGTCATCCTACAACCGTCAAACAATAAATCTACTTGAGGAGCACTTTACAACTTCATAGTGAACTCAACCAAAGACTGCCAGCGCGAATAGAGAATAATTGAAGTTAACTCTATTGAATACATTCCTTTATCTGGATACAACGCAGACTATTTCGTGCGAGCTTACCTCCGGAATTTAATCAATATGTTTTGTACATGAATATATTATACATCAAAAATGTGCTGAGCAAGAATAACCTATTATATTCTGGCATTTCATTTTTTTAATGGGCAATGTTCAGCGATAGTCTGCGCCAAAGTTATAACGTATGTGAAGACGGAAAGTAGTTTAAAGAGGGACTGGCTTAACGCTCTCTCTCTTTCTTTATCTCTTGCTTTTTCGTTCTTCTTTTTAAAC
This sequence comes from Ixodes ricinus, assembly GCA_037355805.1. NCBI lineage: Eukaryota > Metazoa > Arthropoda > Arachnida > Ixodida > Ixodidae > Ixodes > Ixodes ricinus. Next base: position 18,764 of record JAZHYW010001434.1, read on the forward strand.
CTCACTTTACGTTTTAATTAAAAGCGCGAAACTATCGCAGGAGATCGTCGCAGAAACACCAAGTTTGCAAGTTTGCTGAAAATAGAACAGCAAAAGCTAGTAAAAAAAAAAGACGGGCCAAATATCAACAAATTTAAAATTAAACAGATTGCCGTCTCAACCAAATTAAAGAGGCAGAAAAACCGGAAAAGAGAGAGGGGCAAAAAAAACGAGGTCAGCCTGCCAACAAGATACGTACATTTGCGAGTGAAAAAAAAGGAATTAATAGTGCGCTTAAGATTAAGCTTTGTTGCGTTTTGAGACATTGTTTCTAAGCTACGGTACGTTACAACACTAAGACTACCAACACTTACAAAAAGCATTTTTCAGTGAAATCTTGGATCCGTCAAAGCTCACGTGTTTTAACTATAGATGAAGATATTTTTGTCGAAATGAAACCGTTCCTAAAATTTAACGAGAGAAAAAAAAACGGTAAATGAGTCCAGAGTATACGTGGGTTCAAATAAACCTGATTTCTGAGTATACCAACGTCATCAGACAACTCTTATGTGATGCAAACGCTGCTCGTAAATTAAGTGAATTATTAATTGAATTTATTCGAAATTGATGGTGTAGGTTTTACCTCCCAAAATATTCTTTAACGTTTCTCGAATATGCACATGTTTGCCGCAGTGATAGAGGAAAAGACGGTATATCGGTTCAATATATATATTCTTGATCACGAAGCACATCCGCGACGTTGCGTAAAAAGTATAAGTTCGAGTTGTATAAAACCGGTTTCAATTCTGCAGATCGTTGCGGGTTCATGCATAATCTATTTATATACAAACTGTGAGAATTCCTGATACCTCATATCTAATAATCAGGCTCTAGAGATGGTGTACGTTTCGCACTCTTGCGTGTTCTTTTTACGCACGTTTCAGGGTTTTCGCGTAAAACACTCGATTCTTTTGCGTTATAGTATTTTTTGTGCGCCCTCATAATAGACTTTTTTTAAAGGTCAGCGTCATTGCCTGTCCGCCATTACTTGATGACAAGCTCTGATCATGTATTGGCGACGTTACTAGAACACTCAGTTGGGAAACTCACCCTATGAAACCGGGGCCGCTGGCGTCCACCGAGACCCAGCTAAATACGATAACAGCGCCACCCTTTAGCGACGAGTTGAAACAAGAAAGTTGCTTTATAAGGCTAGTGCCAGAGTCACATAAATGATTCCCAGAATGCACTCGGAAACTTCCCGAGACTCGTAAATGCCAAGATAGAGGCTCAAGTCTCAATGCTTAATTTTTTTTTACTAGTGGTCACCATGAATTTTTGAAAGCAAGTTTTATTGCATAAAAACAAGCAGAAAAAAATCTATATTTTTATGAACTCTTATTGCAGGTTAGTAAAAACTAACAGGAGCGTGTATGTTTTCTAAAATGTTTAGTTTACCAGGTTTTGCAGCACAATTAATATTGTTTTTCTGCAACCATGTCTCACCTGCAATTTTAGGTAGCGCGTCCCAACCTGGGCGCGTCCTAACTTCGCTAGTAATTTGCGGCGCGTCCGCTTGGGAGACAGGGGTTGGCATCCCTGAAACCCCTTCCACCGTATATGTTTCGCGCCAAAAGGGCCGATCAAAGCCAAAATAGGACAATCAGGGCGAACGCTATCGGATGCGATACTCCCGAGCCAATAGACCATTTGCTATATTACCCAATCATCAAGGAGAATGCAGGGATTAATGTTCCGCGCGCCACACGCGCACGCCTTTCCCGTATGAAAGATTCGAACTAAATAACCAAAA
>JAZHYW010001435.1:0-43204 GCA_037355805.1 Ixodes ricinus
TCGCTTATGCCGCATTTCCACCACGACCGAATGAACTGCGATACTGAATATAATTTATTACATTTAAATAATGTGTACATGGTGCTTACTTTATGCTTTTCGCGTCGTTTGTTCTAAGGCCTTTAGGCTGCGTTGTGCAGTATAAGCACATATGTAACACGACCACGGGGACATTATATATGAGACTAATCGTCACAAAAGATTTTTAGAGCGCAGCTCTTTGGCGCCCGTTTCCGGCTTGAGCGGCGTCGGCGTTGCCGTTGCCGTCGGCGTAACTCGCGCGGTGCATTATGGATACGTCCCATAATGCACCGCGGTGACGCGCGCGTTGCATTATGGGACGTTTCCTATAATGCACCGCGCGGGAGGGAGGAGGGGAGGGGAGGATGATGAAGGAGGAGTGGAGGAGGAAGGGGGAGGAAGACGAGGGGGAGGATGGAGGAGAGAGGATGAGGAGGAGGGAGGTGGAGAAAGAGGGAGGAGGAAGAGGGAGGAGGAAAAGGGAAGGAGGAGGGGAGGAGGAGCGAAGGAGGAGATGAGGAGGACGAGGGGGAGGCGAAGTACACGGGAGGAGTAGATGAGGAGTAAGGAGGAGAGGGTACGGATGAGAATGAGGGGCATACCGTCCCCTCCGTAGCCGCCCCTCCTTCTCCTCAAGAGCTGCGCACTAATTTGGCATTACAGAGAGTTGTAAACGTCTTTCATTCTTTTAACAATTTTAATTAGTCAAATCGAACTAATTGTTTATCATTTTGTTCTTAGCACGAGACTGAGGCAGGAAATGAGGAAAGTTTCAAAGTAGAAGAAAACTGAACAGTCGAGTCTCCTCGACTGTTCTGTTTTCTTCTACTTTGAAACTTTCCTCTTTTCGACTGTTCAGTTTTCTTCTACTTTGAAACTTTCCTCTTTTCCTGCCTCAGTCTCGGGCTAAGAACAAAATGGTTAACATCCACCAGCTCGCCTGCGCACTCACTGCATTATCATAATGTTTATATTCCCGTCAGTGAGAACCACTGAATCACTAAATTTTCGGATAAATCGGAGCACATGGGGAAACGCGGTGGTGCGCTAAAATTACCACTCGTGCAAAGGCTGAAGGCTGGCGATGCGAGAACGCAGATGATACTTTTATCATTCCCATCCATCGTGCCAAATTATAAAAAAATCTCGCATACAGAGAAGCATCGTTTAAAAACGGGGATGTATCGGCCGCTTTTACGGATTCCTTAACCTTTTGAAGTTTGGGCACTCGCCATAATACCATCCTGGTACTATGGCAAGTACTCTGAAGTGAATATTTTTTTAGAAAACCAGTTCCAAAGTAGGGATGGTTCAACTCTTTTTAGACATTCGTTAATCTTTTGAAATTTGGGCACCCGCGTCTCGCAACGAAACATTTCGGGACAACCCACTTTCAAGCTAAAGACAGAATATATTATTTAGGGCCCTCAAGACCATCCTGGTACAATATCAATGCTCAAAAACGAATATACTTTTTTTTTAAACAGTGTTAAAGTGCTGATTGCTCGGCTGCTTTTAAGAGTTCGTTCACCATTTGAAATTTGAATACGCGCGCCTCGCCAGCAATCTTTTGAGGACAACCCAGTTTTGAGCTAAAGGCGGAATATAAAATGCAGAGCCATTCAGGCCATCCTGGTACTATGGCAAATACTCGAAAGCGAATCCTGTTTGAAAAAAAGTTCTCAAAGGGGGCATGGTTCCGCTGTTTTTAGGCATTCATTCATTATTCAAAATTCTACCACATTCCCTCTCCGGGCAACTTTTTGAGGACAGCCCAGTTCCCAGTAAAGGGTGGAATATAAAATTTAGAGCCCTCTAGCACATTCTGGTACTATAGTAAGTAGTCGAAAACGAATCCTTTTTGAGAAAACCTGTGTCAAAATGGAAATGGTACGGCAATTTTTGCGCATTCGTTCTTTTTTTTTTTTAATTAGAACACGCGCATTTCGGAAGGCAACTTTCTGATGACGATCCAGTTCTCTGCTAAAGGGAGAATATAAATTTTAAAGCCATCAATGCTATCCTGGTACTATAAAAAGTACTCCTGGTACTATAAAAAGTAGACCGGTCCCAAAGTATGGATGGTTCGGCTGATTTTAGGCATTGGATCATCATTTGAAATTCGGGCCCCCGAGAGTCACCACGGAACATTTTAAGGACAACCCAGTTCCCAGCTGAAAGTAGAATATACAAATTAGAACCCTCAAGCCCGTCCTGGTACTATGGCATATACTCAAATACCAATCCTTTTTTAGAAAACCGGACTCAAACTGGGAATGGTTCGGCCGTTTTTGCGCCTTCGTTCATCTTTTGAATTTCGGACATCCGTGCCTCGCCGGGGAACTTTTTGAGGAAAACCCAGTTCCCAGCTAAAGACAAATGCTAAAATTTAGAGCCCTCTAGCCCATCCTGGTACTATGGCAAGTACTTCGAAGCGACTCTTTTCGAAAAAAAGGGTGCCAAAGTGAGGATGTTTCGGCTGATTTTAGGCTTTCGTTCATCATTTGAAATTTGGCCACCCGCTCCTCGCCAGGAAATGTTTCGAGGAAAACCCTAAATGTAGAGTAAGAAATGTAGAGCCCTCAATCCCATCCTGAAATTATGGCAAGTATTTGAAAACGATTCCCTTTTGAAAAAACCGGTCTCAAAAGTGCTGATGCTTCGGCTGTTTTTAGGTATTTGTTCATTATTTTAACTTTTGGCTCCCCGCGCCTCGCGAGGGAACTTCTTGGGGACACCCCAGTTCCCAGCTAAAGGCAGAATATAAAATTTCGAGCCCTCAAGCCCATCCTGGTACTATGTCAAATACTCAAAAACGAATCCTTTTTGAGACAACCGGACTCGAATTGGGGATGGTTCGCCTGTTTTTTACGGATTCGTCTTTCTTTTCAAATTGGGGCACACGAGCCTCACTAGGGAACTTTTTGAGAACATCCCAGTTGCCAGCTAAAGATAAAATATAAAGTTTAGAAACATCAAGCCCATCCTGGTGCTATTTTTTACTATTCCAAAGGGTATTCTTTTAGCGAAAACTGGTCTCAAAGTGGGGATAGTTCGGCTGTTTATACGCATTCGTTCATCTTTCGAAATTTGTGCACACGCGCCTCATCCAGAAACTTATTGAGTTCGGTCAAGAACTTAACTGGTGATGAAGTACAATATTTAGTGCCCTCGGCAATAAGCTGGTACTATGGCAAATCCTCCAAAATGAGCCATATTTGTATAACTTTACTCGATGTGGACATGGTTCGACATTTTACAGTCATTCGTTCATCATTTCAAATTTGGGAACCCGCGCCTCATCCAGGAACTTTCTGAAGTCGACCGAGTTCTTAACTGTTGGCGAAATGCACAATTCAAAACTCTTAACACAAGCTCCTGCTGTCGCAGATCTTTTAAAATGAGCCATCTTTGAGAAAGCATGTCTCAGATGGGACATTGTTCGACTGCTTTTAGGCATTCGTTCATCGTTTCAAAGTCGGGCACCCGCGCGTCATCCAGAAACTTTTGGAGATCGGTCGAATTTTTAAATGGTGACGAAATACAAACTTTTTCCGACGAATACAAGCCTCTGCTATTGCGGAGCCTTGGGCTCTTTGAAGAATGTGATATCAACTCGATTATTTCAAAAAGCAATTTTACCATTTTTTCCCCTTTTTGTTGTTTATGTTCAGTGCGGTTGGAATAATTAATTTAATATAAATATTTAGTATATGTCTGAATATTGACGCCCGCAGGGCCGAGAAAGCAACGATCGGTCACCGACTTCTAGAAGATTTGCCTTCGTTCTCGCACCAGACGTAACTTTCCACCTGCTTTCATGTTCTCGAAAGTGCCAGTTCATCCTCGCCCCGAGCGCGCGACGCTCGAGCCTTCTTTGCCGAACTTTCGAGTTAGTGACGCACTGTAGATAAGCAGCTACCCGCGAACTTGTCAAGTCAGTCTCGCTCGCGCTCTCTGTTTCGCCGCCGAATCACCGCCTGCTTTTCTGCTGCCACGACGCACTTCCGTTACTTATTTTTGGTTGGCGCAAGTTCGCCCATTAAACCTTTAATTTCAGTTCACTCTTCGCCTTCTCGTCACCTTAATTCGTGACATTTCTGGTGGAGGTGTGGGGTACTACAGCCCATAAAGCGTACCCCTCCGAGGATTCGCAGCACAAGCCCAGTCCCCGGCTCAAGAAGGCTCTATGCGGAGACGACCGAGACCCGAGGGAGCCGCCGTGTTCAAGGTTTGACCCCCGAGTTTGGTCCACTGCCGGAGAAGACCCACCAGCCGACGAAGCCGACGATGAGCACCCAATCGTCGCACACCCCCACCGCTGCCCCCGCCCTCTTCTGCCCGTTGCCCCTCGATCGCCGACGCCCTTCCACGGCGAACTATATGAAGACGTCGAGGACTGGATCCTACACTACGAGCGCGTGGCCCGCCACAGCGGATGGACCGCTGAGCAACGCCTCCAGAACCTCTACTTCTCACTGGAAGGCACTGCGAGGCACTGGGGCGAGAACCACGAGGCTTCTCTCACTTTGTGGGACATCTGCACCACCGAGTTGAAGCGGACCTTTAAGGTTTCTTTTTCAGTGTAAAACGGAAACTATGTCAAGCAACGTTTCCTTCGTCGTATTCGCTTCCGTGCGTGTGTGTGAGTGCATGCGCCCATGTTTGTGTGGGCGTGTGGATGCTTCCACGTGCTTGTGTGTGTGCGCGTCTGTTCTTGTAAGTGCGTGTGCGTGTGCGTGCGTGCGTGCGTGCGTGCGTGCGTGCGTGCGTGCGTGCGTGCGTGCGTGCGTTCGCGCGTTTGCATGCATGCGTACGCACGTGCCCGCGTGTACAGTCACGGTCAAAGTAACTGGAACACGGGAGCGGTGGCCCAACTGCATTGCAGCGCGATCTACCCGCGCTCGTGGGATCTGATAGGAGACTACGCGCATGCGTGCATGCCGTCGCCGATGGTCTCTCCGCTCCTCTCGATCTATTCCTTTTACCGGCGGTTCGAATCGTTCTTTACCGCTTCTGCGACGCAACGCTACGTCCCCGATGGCGCTGATAGGAGACAGCGGGCACGCTTCGCGCTCTCTTTTAATGTCTATAATACCTCTTTATCTCTTTAATATGTTCTTTATTATCTTATCTTGACAAAAATAAAATAAAAACTCGGTTCGTTTCTTGGAACTTATGGTCTTTGTCAACTTTGCGTGTCATTTTCTGCAGCTATCTACTCGCGATGACAGCGCAGCAGAGGTTGGTTGCACTATCTCTCCAAGGGGCGCGATGTCGCCGGTGCCGAGATGCGCTCCGATAGCAAACCGAAACTTAAAAACCGGTCGTATTTGTGCGGTTTTACAGAAAGCCGTAAATGCTTCGTGTGCCTTCTATCGCTCTGCAATTTGTTGATTTAGTGTTTTTCGATGATGCTGAGCAATTTTCTAATTTAAAGCATGCCCTTAAACACAATTTTTAGAAAGATAATTATGCAAAAATAATTAACAACTTTATTACCCCGGACTTTAATCATTTTCCGAAATGCACCCCTGGACCAGGACCAAAACGCCACAAGACTTTTTTCCCGTATTAATAAATAAATAAATAATATATATATATATATATATATATATATATATATATATATATATATATATATCGTATCGTATCACAGCGGGTCATCGCCTGCCTTACTGAGACCCCACTGGTAATTTTCAGTCCATCTTTGTTTCTTATTTCTACCGTAATTAATCCATTCTAAGCACTCCTTTTCCTTCACACCCGCGATGTTCAAGAAGGGGGGGGGGGTTAACATACGGGAAATGCTCCGAAATTACAACATTTGTACAATTCATATAAATTTATTATAGGAAATTCATAAGATAAATGCTAGAGAAGAAATAAAACCAACCCTGGAGAGAATTAGCCCACTCGCCGTCAATTGTCACCGCGAACCACGGTACCCCATTTGCTCTGACTACGACTCGACGAGTCCTCGGTGGCCCCGTCCAGTTTGCTGCATACAAACTCATGGATCTTCTTCTCGAGTTCCGGATGTCGACTTGTGCATTCTTGTGCGGTCTCGTACACTTTTTACGGGTCGCTGCGCCCTTGAGTAGCTACTCCCGCTGTTTTCTCCACTGTATCACACGGTATCGCAGATGCTCTCAGCGTCGTGGTTCCCGTTGTCTTTCGCGTACGTGATCATCGTTCGCTCTAACGTCACTGTGTACAAAGTCCTCTTCGGACTCAGTGTGGGCAGCAAAGTTCTGAACGCTTGAAAAAATGGCCTGAACCACGTAAAGAAAAAAGGAGGCGCGCCTGCAAGTCAGACGATGGAGTCGAACGAACGAACAGAAACAGAACACACAACACCTTACTTGTGCCCATATTCTAACGTGCCTGCGCGGTATTGCAAGTGCTGTAATGTGCCGCCATCTACCAACTGATGACGAAACCAAGTGCTAGGGACCAAAAGGGGGTGTGCTGCCGGCGCGTAGAGGTGGGCACAAAACTAGAAGCCTAGTTAAGACGTGCAAAAAGAAGAAAAGGATACTAGCGACGTTTCGGATCTCAGCCTTGATGGAGAGCCGACATCGCATGTCTCCGATCTCTAATTTCTTGTACATAATTGGGGTGCTTAAATACGTCCGACGTATCTCTAGACTCGACGTTCCGGATACGTCCGACAAACCTTTAGACACGGCGTTATAAGAAGGTTGAAAACTGCCATTGGTTAGGGTTTGAACATAGTCTGCCAACATAATATTTTAGTAAATGGCTTATATCAAAATATTTTTCTACGCCAGTGGACTAACATGTTCTTCATAGGAAACAATTTTTTGGTTTCTCAACAGTTGTCATAGTTTCATATCTGAAGTAAAATTTATTCTACCTTTTACAGGGAGAACATGCTGACGTATTAACGGTCAGGGCGCTAAAGACCGCACTCGTCAACCCGATTAAGACTGCATTGTCCGGGGCCACTGAGAGTACTTTTGTCCAACGGTCTAAAGTTTTGTATAAATTTCAAACTGTATCGTTTGGATATTTGCGTGGCAATCAATCCAATCCCAATTTTGTGGCAGACCGCTTTTAAGAGGATGTCGTCAATGGTGGACTCGTCTTACAAGACTGAGGCCAACAAGTTCAAAAAGATATCGAGTGTTAAGAAAGATAAGAAAAACGGTCGAGCTTGTTGAAACAAACAAGTCATGATTTTTTTGCTGTACTGCCCCGCACTAGGTTTAAAGAGAAATGTGTCGTTGCGGCATTGGGATTATTTAAACTTTTCGGTGAAGATGTGAAACGTCTCAAGAAAGAGGTAGTGAAAACATTTAGAGAGGGCGATTTTACGTCTTTGACCACTAACTTTTATAACAAACAAAAATACTTATTCTTTATAATATTCTTCGTGAGACATCATACGGTAGATTAGCCCCTCGGAGATGTTTTCAACCGTCATAACGAAGGTGGCACGTGGCAAAAAAGTCTTTCTGCCTCACCACAGGAAGGCTTTTCTTGTTTAAAAGTAAAAGGTATCTCCTTTTTTTTTGAGATCTTACAGTTTATTTGATTTCAAACTTACAGCCATTTTATGAAAAGGTATGCACGATGTTTTATTTACACATCAAGCACTTGTACGACTTACTGTCTTGCACCAAACATTTTGCTTTCGAGGGTCATCCAGTTTTTGGAAGATAATTTAACCAGCATCCAATCTCAGACGGTGATGCACGTGCCTGATATTGTTAGGGTTCTTGAGTTGTATGTTCGGTCGACGGTTGTGGCTCACAGAGGATCCGGTCAAAATGGTCCCGGTCAAAATGGTCCCGGTCAAAATGGCCCCGGACAAAATGGTCCCGGACAAAATGGTCCCGGACAGAATGGTCCCAACTGCCCACCCGGACAAAATGGTCCCAGCGTGGCATTGTTTATTTGCTGTTTGCAGGTTTTTTGTATGTTCTACTCTTGATGGATATTAGCAGCGGCTTGTAACTCTGTGCACACAGTACGTGCAAGGGCTCCGTCCCTTGAACGACTTTTTTGAGGGGTGTGGGTCATATGAATACACTTTCGTATTAGGCCTTCGCTTCAGCAGCGTCGACTTCTTGTCTCTTAAGTGGTTTATGTAATAAATACGCTCATAATTGCGAAATCAATTTTTGATTTGTTTAATATACAATGTTCAGACAGAGCGATGCTGTTTCTGAAAAATAGAACGCGGTGGTACGACAGGTTCATTTAAAAAAACCGCGTCAAGAACCTGTAGTACGTGTATGATAATGATTTTCATTCCGAATATCGTTTTGAAGCTCGATAGCGCTAATTTGAAAACAGGTTCTGGCGATAGAAAGATATTGATTACACACGTGGAATATATCGGTAGAAATCAAGAACCTTTAAGAAATAGGGCTACATAGTATAGATAGAAGGGATTTAAAATTTGTTTCAAATGATTATAATGAAAATGTTGATATTCTCCTTGAACGTGTGTCAAAATAAAAGTACCAAACCATTTTGTCCTATTAAGAGTGCTCAAAGTATTGATAAATTCACCTGGGACCATTTTGTCCGGGTTGGTACTTGGGACCTTTTTGTCCGGGACCATTTTGTCCGGGACCATTTTGACCGGGACCATTCTGACCGGGACCATTTTGTCCTACACCCGGCTCACAGTCGATCAAAAGTTTATCTAACGGCACGGAGTGTGGATAGGTTTGTCGGTGGCTCCTACTCTCTCAGAAATATATATCAGGTTCTGAGATTTGAAGCTACATGACTTGGTCAAGGATTCTAATCCTGGTTCTGTTTTCATTAGGAGATTCGTGGACGTCATTTTAGTGTGTACCTTGAATTAAACTCTCGCAAACATCGACTGAAAGCAGTGTGTATAAGGAGCTCCTTGAGCTCCGGTTTTCGGTAGAGAGGCCGGAGAAAAACTCTATCCAGTATTTAGACATTAAGTTAAGACTACAGCAGGGTTTGTGATGGCCGTATGGCAAAGCGAGGGTAAAACACATCCTTTCGTTCACCAGCGGTTATTTAAAAACTGTCAAGTCGGGTCTGGTTCGCAATCTGATAATTAACGCAGACAAAATTCCTTCGCTCACTTTATAGCGATGTCTATTCACAATCTGTTCAGTCGTCTTGACGAAGCAAAGTAACCTCAGGTGTTTCTGTACAAGCAGCTTTCCCACATATCCCCACCCACCCCCCAAAAAAAAAAAAAAAAACTGGGGCAGGAAAAATACGTTGTTTTCCCGATACTTCGTGGTATATCCCATAACCTTAAATTTATCGCTGACCAAGTTTGGCCTCCGTACGCCATTTAGCACAGACTATAGCTTGAAAAGGTTGAATTCCTTTACATCAGCTCAAAATGGTTGCCTTAACAGCACACAAAAGAAAAGTGTCGCGTGCGTTTCAGGGATTGTCTATAAAATCCCCTTTGGCTGTGGTTTGTGCTATAATGGTCAGACCAACTGCTGTATCAATGACCACTTGACCGAACATATACGCTGTGTCCAAAAAAAAGGATCCGGATTCGGAGGTTTCAAAGCACGTCCAATAATGTAGCAATTGTGTCCCTTTGGAGAAAGTTACATCTGTAATTTCTACAGAAACAAATGACCGCAAACGTCTGTTACAAGGCTCGATTTTGATAGGGAACCATGGAAATGCGGTAAATAAGCTCTCCCTCTGTGTGGAGGGTGAGTGCAAAATATTTCCTAGCCTATAAATTCTGTGTCAACTCTTTTGTATGTTGTTGCACGAACTGCGAACTATCGGTTGGAAAACAGAGCTTCACCGTGCCCTCAAACTGACAGGTACAGTCCATGTACGAAACGTGTGTTTTGCCTTGAGAGTGTGTCATTTTACGGTTTTCTCTTTCCCCTGGTTTTCCGCTTCCCCTTTTTAAGCGAAAGCCTTACTTGTCCAATTGAGTGACAAATCGGAGTAAACGGCCATTGAAATGCGATTGAGCGGCACGCGCCGCTCAATCGTATGCTCAAGGACGACCACCGTCCATGCAGTCATTCGAGAAGTCGTCATAGACTTCGAGAACGACCTCACTTGTCACAGCACTTGAAAAAAACCATCCGTCGGCGTTGTGACTAAAATACGGTCATAAAAATACGTCATCAAGCGTGATCAGCGTGATGTCATCAAACGTCATCATACGTCATCAGCGTGATGTCACCGCCAGAGCGCCGTCTGCAAAAGGTGTGCTTCGAACTTCATCAGTGCTCGTTGTGTGCTTCGTGCGATGGACTGTGAGGCGACCGCGTCTCATATCTGCGGCCTCGACATCGGCAGCAGCGTCCACATCTACGGCGGCTTCCGCTGGCGAACGTAACTGCCCACGCTACGCCACAGCTACGCCGCAGCCTCCTTAACTGTCCTCCTCTAGACGTCGCTCTCGATGTCGTCCTAGACGTCGTCCTCTAAGCATCGTTCTTGACATCGTCTTAGACGTCATCCCAGAGGTCGCCCTAAACGTCGTTCTTGACGTTGCCTTAGAGGTCATAATATACGTCGTCCTCTAGGAGCCGTTCTCGACATCGTTTTTTAGACGTCGTTCTCAACGTCGTCCTTAAGGTCGTCCTAGCAGTCGACTTCGACGTCGTCCTAGACGTCGCCCTTGAGGTTGTCCGAGAGATCGTCCTAGACGACGTCTTTGACGTTGTCCTAGAGGTCGTCTTAGACGCCGTACTTGGCGGCGATCTCTAGGAAGCCGTCCTTGACGTCGTCCTAAACATAAATACGTGCAGAAACATTACTCGAAAGCATTTCGCCCGAAGGACTATAATGCATTCGCCCTCCTACACGCAAGCAGCCTTAAGTGTACTCCTGTAATTTTTCGTTCAGATCACATATAAATATATTTTGTGGCAATGCGATTTCAGCTGCGTTTGACACTTTTTTTCTTCCTGTCATTTTTCTGACGTCATCTCACTCTCGGGTAATTCTATAATTACGAAATTACACCAGCTCACTTTCGCTATCACGTTTTGTTCTTTAATATGATCTATATTTTCGTATTATGTGTTGTTTCTTTGGTGGCCTATTTAAAAAAAAATATTGGCATGAAAAACCCATATTTTTTTTGTTTATAATATAGGTGAATTTTCTAGGTAAATGATGGGTAGAAGTTCTGAAAACATTTTTTTAATACTAGGGAGACTCTGTACCGTCTAAATGTTTTTAAATTCGGCTTTGTTCGGGAAACAACTAATTTGGGGCTCACATTTACAAAAACCCGACTAGTATTTTTTTCTATCTTTCTCTTGAAAATGATTCTGCAACTCTCTGTTTTTATTTCCAATTCATTTTGGAAGTATCAAATGAAACCGTTTTTTGACCTTTTATTAAAACAATGGAGGTATAACCTCCCTACGACATATAGTAAAACACGGCAGACCTTTCCTGCAGGTGATATTTGAGTTCTTCTTTTGTAAATGTCTTTTTCCTAGACATTCATTGACCTCTTTTCTCCCCGTTTTGGTGGAGACTGAATTAAGGTTCCCTTTCTTTCTTCAGCGCTGACGAAAGGCATTCGATATTCAGTCAAAATTTATCAATACCTGTGTGCGATGGGCTGGTACCGAAAGCTTCCTGCTGATTAGGCAAACAAAAAGCGCCGAAAAAATACGGGGACACAGACGCTCTTCGTCTGTGTCCCTGTCTTTCATCGGCGCTTTTTGTTTTCAATGAACCAACTGTCCCAAATCTCCACTTTTTTGCTGATTAAGTTTTTTTCTCTAGACCACCTTGCATGTATATCTTTCCGTAATCGTGAAAAGCATTATTACGAGGGGCGTTCATAAAGTTCGTATCATCGCCACAAAAAAAATGAAAAAAAAAACGGAACAAAACAGGCATTAACATGAGAGCGTGTCCCTCTAGTTTCCGCACAGTATAAACATTGCATGCAATAGTAGCTCGGAACACCGCTAGGAAGACGAAACAAAAATGGCACCGGCCGTCGGTGCCAAGCACATCCTGTGATCCGTTTTTTCATTTGAAGGGAAGCAATGGAAAGGATATTCGTTCCAATCTGGGAGCGTTGTTCGGGGACAACGCCCCAGTTTATGACACTTTGGGTAAAAGGCGCAGACGCTTCCAGTGTGACCAAATAAGAGGAAAGCATTTCAAGAACGGCGACCAAGTGATTGCTGAAGTGGAGCGATTTCTGAACACTCAAGACGAGGAGTTCTATAACAATGGCCTCCGGCACGTGGTGCATCGCTGGAAAAAGTGGGCAAGCGTTTGGTGGCGAACATGTAGAGAAAGTCTCAACTCCTACTCGAGTTTGATTGCTGAATCTCTATTCCTTCGTGACCATAATACGAACTTGATGAACGCCCCTCGTACCTCTACGTTCTGGAGCGTGCAAGTTCCCACGACTAATGGAAAATGCGCCCTGCGCATTCCTCGTTAACCAAATTTCATTCGGTAGATTCAGATGAAAATAAACCTCTCAACGTACCGAAGAGCGTATTTAATACTCCTCTTAGACGTATTTCCAACAAATCATTAATATCGTGGAAGGCTCAGTCTTTATTGTGGTGTCTACGAAAAGTCTAACTTAAGGCACTTTCAGACTGGATTTTTACCAAGGCCAATGGTACTAAACATTGGAGAAACTGAGAAGTTTTCGGGCGATTGACGAAAGCTCAGGAAACTTCAAAATTGGAGGCAGCATATAGACTCCGAAAAGCAACCTCTGATTTTTCTCAAAAACGAACGCCGAACAACTGTATCATAAAAACAAATTTTATTTATATTTCTTCTCACTATTTTCTTATTCCATCTCCTCTCTGAGCGGTAACTAAGCAACATAACACCCCTTGTTAAGTTTCGATACAACTTATTTAGAATGCGCTTACCAACGAACCTTATTATTTTCTTTTTGTGTCTTCGAGTGCGGACAAAATACAGCGGGAGTGCAGTATGATTCTAAATATAAAACCGAATGGGCTGCTGCGCACTTTTAGAACTGCTCACAAAGTGAGAAGTATCTATGTTTTCGTTATTTTAGCCGGTGCATGTGATCAATACGCATCCGACCTTTTGTTTTTTACTAAACGTAAGACGTTGTCCATTTGTAGATATTTTATTTCCAAAACTAAGCACATTTCATCTTACATTTTTTATTTATTTTCTAGAATTGGGTCACACTCACAGAGACAACCAGCTTACTGCAAGTGACAACATCACGCGATGTTTTTCTAACAGCTGTCCCGGCCAGCTTGTTTTCAAAATGTGGCTTTTACTGTCAAGCGTGCCATTCCAATCTCCGATTCGAATAGAACAAAAATAAAATGATGTTTTCTATTTTGCTTTCACAAGAAATAATGCTAAATACAGTACAGCTGCTCCTATAACCAAGGAAACAGTATTCTGACGTCATACGCCAAATGCGATTACATTAAAATTTAGTTTCAAATAACTTTTCTTCTTGGTGGCAATAACATTTTCTTCCCAATTGTTCCTTAATGTTTCCTGGAGCATTTTTCAAAAAAATAAAATATGCTAAAAAGTAAAAGAAAAACTGAATTATTACAAATTTGAAAGCTAAAGGTAGACAAAGAGCTTCTCTTAAATTTAGACCAGCCAATCATTGAAAACATAAACACAATGGGTCTGTTCCAGTTCTTTCTGTACATACACGCTGCGAGTTGCACGATCATTTTGTCCTCAGTTCATCGAATTTACTGTGCAATCAACCATATCTGTGTTACCTGTCTTGTGTACTGAGCGGTACACATAGCGCGAATGATTCATAAATAATATTTTTTATTTATTTATTTCGTACAGTGTCCCAAAAAGTATAACAATAACCCCCCCCCCCCAAGCCAAACAAAAAAAAACTGAAATTTGAACAACTCTTTTTTAACAAGACGCTCAAGTTACTCAAAAAATATATGTACAAATGCATACCCAGTCACCTAGCTGTGTTTGGAGATTTGTGTTTGTCCTTTTTCCCCCTTGTTTCCTTCTCCAGAGAATATTTTCGTCATTCTTGTGCAGCTCGCGTTCATTTTTGCATTCATTGCATTATCACCAGAACCTCAAAAACGCAAGCCGCTAACTTTTGTTCGTGTTAGACTGGTAGCAGCTGATAAAACCCGTTTGCTCTACTGGCGTCTAACTCCTGGTTAGCTCAGTTGGTAGAGCACTCCACTGGAAATGGAGAGGCCCCTGGTTCGATACAAGGACCAGGCGGATTTTTCGGTCACGCACCACTCAGCCAGTTGTGTTTCGAGATTTATGTTTGTCCTCTGTCCCTCTTGTTCCCTTCTTCTTGGGATTATTTGCGTAATTCTTGTCCAGCTCGCTGGCACCTTTGAATTAATATTATTGTCATAATAATCAAGGATTCTTCCGTAATAAGGAATTATATCTAGTACTGCACGCTGCGCCACGCATATAACATCAACAAAACACAGAAAGTGTTTTTTGTGTGTTTTTTTACTCTGGCGTGGTATTCATCAGCGCACATTTTTACCTTGTAAGTTGAACCCCGTGTGCAAGGTTATCATCACATGTTTTGGGTCATCTCTCTGATTTGGCGAGAAATACAGAAAACCCGGCAATTAGGTTTTCATGCTTGTCATCTCACACTCTATAGATTCGCTTTTCATTTAAATGATTCCGGTTCAGAATTCCGAAAAGAAGTAGTAGAGTTCTAGTTCGTTAACTCCAGTAACTCGCAGATATCTATTTCATTATCAGCTTTCACATAGAGACAACGGCTTCTAGATTATATTATTTTATTTTATTTAGTATGCCTCGTTTGAAAGATACCAGTGAAGTGCACAATTTTGTTCTATTTCTCATCACACAGCTTCTTCCAGGGTTCTACCCAAATATATTTGTATTATTAACCTTTTTTAGAAGTGAACGTATACTTATTGTAAAGCAGCGACTCGCCTATATGGCTTACGAATACAACCTCCTTTCGAGTTTAAATGAGAGAAGTTTTAATATTGTCTTTAGATAAAATTTGTTTAAAAGTCAGTTGAAGTTAGATATCAATACCATTTAAAATATTTGATTATTTCTTCAACATAATTGTAAAGCGTAATTTATGAATGTTGCGCTCGGGATATAACTATATTTGTTTTTTGTCTTGTAGTTTAAACGTTTCCCTTATGATCGTTTCAATAACAACATTTGGTTTAATTATCTCACTTGACGTGCAGGCTTGCTGGTGAGCATTTTGTGTTGATTAGTTTTTGATTACATATTCACCTATTTTTACTATTGTTCTGTTCACATTTTTTAATAAGATATTACACAAGTTTTATTATGATTCCTTGTTTTTGAACCTACCTGAAAAGTGTCAAGAAATGATTAACCAATCCTGATTTGGGGACAGAGAAATATTAATCGTATTTACTTTTTTTTCCAGTTCCTATCATCATGTAGGAATATGTGGAAAATAGAATAGAGATGAAAATGCGAGCATAATTTTTCAGAAATACGTTAAATGCAACGAGTTATTTTTATATAATCAACCCATTACAGATGCGACTGAGGGTAGTAGTCATTTTATTCAAAAATTATGCATAACCTGACGTTGCGAGTGTGACGTTGCGCTACGGTGTCACGTTTTGGTATGAGTGACGTCACGCAATGTCACGTTACCTGGTCACGTGGCTGGAGTCAAATGACAACACCATGCTGCAAACGTCACGTGAAAGTCATTTTGCTGATGGCGTCACGTGATCCCAGTCCGCTCAATTTGACGGGGGAGCATTGGTAGGGCAAGCTTAGCATGCATTTCAGACGTGCGTCAAGGCCCACCTTCCCTCGCCACATATTTTCTAGTCCTCCTCGACTTTCAACCAACCATTCAGTGGTTG
This sequence comes from Ixodes ricinus, assembly GCA_037355805.1. Lineage (NCBI taxonomy): Eukaryota > Metazoa > Arthropoda > Arachnida > Ixodida > Ixodidae > Ixodes > Ixodes ricinus. Next base: position 15,882 of record JAZHYW010001435.1, read on the forward strand.
GGCTATCGAGCCGAGATGGACGGACGCACACAATTTCATAGTTAATAATCTTCTAAGTACAGTCGCATTAAAAAAGAAAAGCAAAAAAAGCAACGTATGCGACTATTTGCTGTCCGTGGGTGGTTGAAATCATTCTCGGAGGAAGATGCTATAACGACGCATTGAGAGGTTGAGAACCCTTAGTCCTGAAATCATTGCGTTGATGTATGTGAAAAGTAGTTTTTAGAAAGATAATTATTACCCAAATCAACGTGAAAAACCAATGGGTGTTCGTTATAAACGTACCTTAAAATGCAATAAGTTTTTTTGTCTTTTTTTTTGCGATCGATATTTTTTGTTGGAAAAAACGAGTGTCATAGCGCAGCAAGGACGAAAAACCGCGAGAAGAAATGGCTTTTACGAGATCCTTGACCGCATTTACGAGGTGGAATACCATGTTTTTAAGTGGAAAAAGATTTTTTTTTTTCAACAGATGTTTATTATTTTCACGTACTCTTCGAACGAAACTAAGAAAGAAAAACGACAGGCTGCTCGCAGCTTAATTCTTCCGACCGAAATCCTTGCTGGAAACAAGTTGGCCCAATCACACGAGGGGTCTGCGGATATCCTGTGAACCGTTCACAGATCCTCCGTGGCCATTCGCGGACTCGGGGAAAAGCGAATATCCGTGACGCGGCGCGGATGACTTCTAAACTCAATGACGTTTAATATTCTCTGTAGAAAAACCTCCTTCGCAGGAATACAAGTGTCACATTCGTATCGAGGTGCACCACGGCGTACCTCGCCGCTCCTGCGGCTGACAGCTCACGTGGGCCCTGTCAGCGGCGGCGCGGCCGCACTACATTCACCCGGGATTTTTCGTGGCCCACGGAACCGGTGCTGCGAAGCACTAGCCGCGCTGTTGAAAGAGATTGTGCAGGTTCGCGCCTTGCGACTTTCGCCAACAGTGTCCGCTTTACGAACATTAGCACAAAGGTTGCCACAAATGACTTGAAACACGAAAGAATAAAACACATAGGGACACACACACAGAGACAGGACAGTTCTTCTTTTGAAAGAGCTGTCCTGTCTGTGTGTGTCCGTTCCCATGTGTTTTATTATTTTGTGTTTCAAGTCAAGTGTCCACTTTCTTCGACACCTTTTTACCTCCCTTCCCTACATTTCGTCGTTGGTTCTTCTCATTTCCTCGGCCTTTCCGAGGTGAACCTTGCAGCTATTCCGGAAACACATAGTGGAAGCGATATAGGCGATGTTCCTTGCTTCGTTACCTCAAGCTCTCTATTCGCTCAAGGCCTGGAAAAGCAAGCAGAGCGACGGCGAAAGCGATGACCGGGTGTCGCCCATAGAGTTATTACAATAAACGCTAGAGGCTCAGCTGGCGCTAGTGTCTACGGGACTTCCGGTTGCAAATTGAAGCAGACAGCATGCAGTCTACATTTCCAGCCTCCTGTGTATTCCTATAGGAAAACGCGCGTGAATTTTGTCTCTTCGCCGGAAAATAACATGAATAACTTTTGTCATATCGGTTGTAACGGATAGTATGTACCTTTATTGGTATTGTGAAAGTGTAATTGCTTTAGTTACAGCATTTTTCTTTACCACTGAGCGATGTTAAACTTCGCTCTATTTCAGGCCCAAACCCCTGTTTCAAGGAAGGTATGTGAAAACGAGCGACGGTTCTAAGCAAACTAACGATCGAAAGGAATGTAGTGTGTGTTCAGGTTCGCTAGCATTTCGGTGGTGCTTATATATTGCTAATATGCCCGTCCTGTCATTGGATGAAAATGACTCCGTCGTGCGCATCTTTACGATCGGTTAAAGAAACATTCGAACGCAAAAAATAAAGCACGTGAGCTACGAAAGGTATGTCTTTTATTATTTCCCATGTCGGGCAGTTTTTATCGGGCACCTGCTCTCTGGCTTCCCTTATTTGCAAAGATTTGGAGCGTGCGGGTGATGCTTGAACCATTTGAACCCAGAACAAGCATCTTCACAGTACTTATTTATTGCAAATCTGACTATATTACGTGACTTTCAATTTATTTTGATCGTCTGCAAGCACAAGGAGTTACTTATCCAGTGTTACTGCGTAGTTCTTGCCGTCTCTCTCGGTTTTCTACATGTCCTTCGTTCGTTTGGCACGTATATCCCCATGTTGGAAAGCGTCGACGCCGTGTTCGCGCTAACAGTGTCCGACAGTGCACAAAAATACACGTACGAAGCCGTTTTAGCACCGTTTTTAATGCGATGAATTTGAAAGAAAAACGCCGTAACTGACCATTTATTTCGTCTGCGTGACTGAGAAATGTTCCAATGTGCCTAGTACGTACAAGTTATTCGTGATATTTGCTCTTATAATCGAGCGCAGAGAGAAAATGCACTCGCTTTTTCCCATAGGAATACATTACCGGAAGTCAAATTTAGACTGCTTGCTGTCTGCTTCAAAATGCAACAGCACACTAGCGCCAGCTGAGCCTCTAGCGTTTATTGTAATAACTCTATGGTGTCGCCTACTCGAGTACACCAAGCCATTATTCTACGTGCTAATATGCACGTAGTTTGCTTGCTAGAATAAAGCGAGCATCCTGAGCTTTTAATGAAGCTGAAAGATGGATTTAATTTTCATCTTTGTGGCTTTAATCGAACGCTTTTATTATTTTATGAAACAGTAATAAATTTCAGGAGGATGACTTCTTGCGCTCGTTTTACTTACTTCTTCTAGTGGCGGAAAATACTAAAATTACGTCATTTGTTTTGTTGCTGTTCGTATCTTTTTCACTTAACTTGACTTTATGAATATAGTAAAAAAACTAAGGCGTTTTTTTTCCCTTTCAAAAGCAGAATTTGTAATCAATTATCGTCATACGAAGCTATAAAAGAGTGGCATTTGCGAGATATGTATAACTATAGTGATCATAAGAAGTTACAGGGCGTGAACGAGCCCCGCGAGCATCTTATTATCATTTCGTAGCTAATGAGATTCTCGCGTTATCCGATAAGAATGCCGAAGGAGGAAGCAAGGAGCGTGAATATGAGGAGCCGTTAATTAAAGATGTCATGGAACGATTTTTCTGCTTCCGCTAAATATTACTCAGAATCATTCCCTGACATTAATAACCAAAGGATATTGCCCTCGTTTTTTTTAATTTTAAGGTATGGTAGTTGGCAGGTAAATTTGATAATTATGTGCATTGTTCATACCTCAAATCGGAGCCCGTACAAACGGCCACGAGCCCATCGTATGCTGCAACGTTAATCATAGCCATGCGCCGGGACGACAAATTAGAAAGCGCGTGCTGAGCTCCAGGCAATGTTTATGTTGGGCTATTCCCACCACCGCTGCAGTTTGACACGAGCCTTTACCCGAGTGTCCGCCGAGGCACTGATTGACTGACGACAGCCGAGCCGCGATCGAATGTCGTCAGGCGGGTAGTTTCGATCCCACAATTACGTCATCAAGCTTCGCGATGGCAAGACTGGAATAAATAGTCTCCTTACATCCTCGTGATTTTACTCCTGCGACAATTAAAGGGAGGGTGCAACGATTTCCAGACTTCGGTCAAAAATTTGTGGAAGTTGACCTCTGACACTTTTGAAGTAAAGAACAGAAATCCGATTTCGCCTGCGTGTCCTAGTTGCTGCGTAAAAAAGATAAATATTGGCATTTCGGGCACCCCTCAACTCACTCCCAGCCTTCAGGGTCACACCTGGTCGCACTCCCAGTGACGTCATTCGGAGTGCCGTGTAGCTTCCCGTGTGCTATCTCGGAGGACGCTTCCTCTCCTCTCTCCGCTGACATTAGCGGGCGTTAGGCTGCAGCTTAGAGCCGAGCGAGGTCACGTAATCTTTTCGCCGTAGTTCCTTCGGCTACCACTTGGGGTTGCAGGTGGGGAAAAAGCTCGACTTTTGCTTTGCGATTATGCAGCGGAATCGTGACATTTTTAATGAAGGAGGTGTTTTTCTATCCTCTGGGACATGATAAACAACGTAAAAATGACAAGATGCAAAATCTTTTAATCATAAAATTGTTGCATCGCCCCTTTAAGCTCCCGGATCAATGGCTGACCGCGCGAGTATGCTAGGTACCAGACATTCAACCAAGATCGTTTCACGTCTCCTTTTTTGCTATCTATGAACATTCCAACCAATATCGTTTGGCGACCCCTTGAATTGCTGTCCATCAGCTATAGTAGCTCGATGATAGATGTGCTCTAGCCACGGGCAAATTAAAGGCCGCCGTACAAGCTCGGCTTTCTGCTGGCAAGAGACTCTTCAGCGCGCCCTCTCCTAAACTGCGAGGGGAGCCAAGTTGGGCGAGGGAAAACGTGAGAGGACATAGGAAAGAAGAAGGCGGGCAAACGTGGAAAGCGCCAGGTGTACGTCAGCCTTTAAGATACACAGGGCGTGCTCATGTTACCATTATTGGCTCGCGCCTGATTTACCTGCTCATCCGGCACCGGTGCTGAAGAGAGTGTGGCGGTGAACTTCCGCTTGTGTCTCAAGACCCACAGCAGAAGTAAGCGCTGCTCTACACTTTATGCACCGGCGCAGTACGTGCAGGTAAATCGAACGAGCTAAGTGTGTTAGCTCCGTAAATGGTTCTTCGGCCCTCTTTATAGCTAATGCCGTAGTGTCATCGGCTGCGACGCAATAATAATAGTGCCTGAGAGACAGCACATCCTGACCGCGGAAAACAAAATGCTGTATTTTTTTTTTACTACAATAATAAACTGCCTATCGCGAAGCGATCATTTTCCTCCCAAACATAGCGCTACCGGTCCCAACTAGATGCCAAATTTTCAGAACGAATTATTGCCTCATTCAAACGTTACGTCCTTTTTAATTTTTTTTTGGGGGGGGGGAGGGAATGGCGATTGATAGAGCTCTCAAATACATTGACGCCAATGGTGCCAGTTACTCAAAGCGGGAAAAAAGAAATCTCACTCTACCCGAAAAAGAAAAAAATTCGAAACAACACTGAGACAAGGGTTTGTTTCGAAACTTTCCCATGTTGTTTGAACCGCTAGCGCTATATTTGGGTGGACTATCAACGTACTGCCACCATGAGTATTCTTCTTGGGGTGAAACCCCGCAAATCATTTGGGGGAGACGCCCCTGTATATTACTCTGCGTGGAGCTTGCTTTCAAAGCCAGGCCCCTGTTATTTCCGGCAGCGTTAGTTTATATCGTCTTAAAGGCTGAATTTGATTTGTTATTCCGCTCGCTGTTGACTTCCTTCAAAGATTAAAGTTAGCATTGGGTAGAGTTGATATTAGGTTCTGGGGCAACTTACTGAATGCAACGGCCGAAGTACCTTTGTGCTTTTTCCTGAGGCTTCGAGTTCAGACAAAACGGAAGAGACTGATGTTCCTGCTTCTCATCAGCAGCACTACAGCACAGTTTTATAACGGCTAAAAAAATTGGAACTGAACTATGACTAAAACGACATGTTAGTGTCCGGCGCATGCACGTAATATCCACAAAAAGTGTGTTTTTCTTTTTGTCAGCAGCAAACCAACTATGTTTCTCTCGTTCAATATTTCATTTTTCTCTAAAAGGTAAAATATATATATATATATATATTTACATATTTGTAACGAGCGTGTCAATATAAGAAGGTTCTTAGCAGAAAAAATAAAAGAGATCACAGGACGAGAAACATCTGCCCGTTTGTGTCGCGTCCCGTAACGTCCTCTTTCTGCTTTATCTTGTTTTTTCTGCTAGAAAAAAAAATATGGAATTCTACACTCAGTTTGTTTCGAAAAATGGGGCATGCGGACTGCCAATTAAGTCTAGTGAGTGACCGAAGGTGATATTTTTCTAACAGCTGCCAGGGATAGGAAAGCTTTGAAACTCCTGCCTGAAAACAACGCACGATTGAGGTAGATGAATCCAAAAGTAGAAAACTATGTTTTCGAGTTTGAGCTTGCAATAAAATATCATTAAATACCATAGGTTTGCTTTTACGACCCAGAGTTCACTATCCGAATGTCACACGCACATCATCTGATATGACACTGAAGACAAATGTATCAATTGTTTTAAAATGTTTTAATGCATGAAATACTTTCAAACGCTACCACCCAATCCAAAAATTTGTCCATCCGTCCCTTACGCTCTTTTCCCGCAATATATAGCGGGTAAATCGATATCACGAGAACTATACCAGAATTCAATTTCTCGGCAAGATTTTGCAAGAAAATAATTTCCCGTGACCTGACATCACGTGATATAAAGACCAATTCAGTTTCCTACTAAATTTAGCGGAAAACTCGACGGCACGTGACCTTTACGTCAACGCAGAAGCTCCACGAAATTTAGTTGGAAAATGTCACGTCTTGTGGCCGAAACGGAACCCCACGTGGTGGACACGTCAACCCTGCCGTGGCATCTTTGTCTACCATGCGCATCATCACGTTCACGCAGATAATTCATCGGCTGGCTGTTATTTCCCTCATCATCGTGAAAGGCATCATCGCCTGTGGGATGCTTTCGTGGTCACCGGCGACTCACTGCGGAACGGAGCAGAGATTGCGCCCTTACTATCTACGCACGTGGCAGACTTTCCCGGTGCAGCAGCCACGCGCAGGATGACGGCATCGGTAGACCCCTGCTTGCCTGGCGAACAGTATATATGCGAAGCATGCCCTCGGGCGCCAGCTACAGTGGACATGGTAACCGTGCCGTGCCTTTATCGTTTCACATGCACCCGATCACGTTCACGCAAGCTGGTGATCGTAAATAGGGGTTCCGTAGTAACTACGTTGCCTTAGTCGTGTTACCGTGTCCATTTAAAATAAGCGAGTGTCTTAACAATTCTCCGTTTGTGCGGGCATGCTATTTAAAGGACATTGAAACGAATTTTGGACTGTAATAAATCAATTTATATTGGTATTTTACTAATAGCACATCGTTCAGTGGGCCAAAAGAAAAAAAGGTAGAAAGTCAAAAGCCTGACTTTCGGCACGGAAATTTAAAAAACACAGCGCACTATTTCGTACCTCCTTCCCTTCGTAAGCTCGCTGCCTTTTCTCTGGGATACATCCGCGGACCCCGCAGCGCGTCATCGGCCCCCGCAGCGCGTCACCGGGCCCAAGCGAACGTCACACGACACCGGAGCTCACTTAATCCCTTCACCCCTAAGCTGACATTGCGGTGGGAGCTACGCGCTTGCCGGACCAATCAGCCACCTCCCTTTCACCATCTGACCTCATTCTCTGCGCGTGGGTGTGCGCGAGAGAGCGTGATCACGTGGCAAAAGTGTGGCTGGCCAAAGGAGCACGTTGCTTCCACAGCACTGTCAGCTTCGGGGTGAACGGGGTGGAGAAAGCAACTTTTGTCTAAATTTTGAGCGACGAGCTAATCTTCTAGGGGGAGAATGGATGTTTCCGGATTAGACAAACCAGAGTCCGAGAAAGAGGGGACTCCCTTTCCGTCTTCTTGAACTGTTTGGTAGAATGCGCGATTTATGAGTTGAGGAGGAAAGCTAAACAGGAAAAAGTTGGAAAAGCGTTTCATGACTCTCTTCCAAGCTATCCGGCGATGTTGAAGAAAACCCTGGCCCATAACTGAAGAGATGCTTTCCGAGATGCTCCAGAACCAAACAGGTATCCAATAAAAAGGTTTACGAAATTCAGGCGATAAAAGCCACTTTGGAAATTAATTTACAGAAAACAGCAAAACAGGCTAGGTGCGAACGAGTAAAAACTACAAATTGTCGTTGAATCCAGTAACAGGCTTGATCAAATTGAAACTACGGTTACCGCGGTCACGATCACGAAATTAGTTATTTATGCAAACAAATCAACGATCTTGGGAATTCATCTCGCAGAAATAACTTGATCATTCGAGGTATCAGTGAAGCAACACCACAAATGGAAGACCTAGTGAGAACAATAAATCTTGACGTATTTGATGGTACACTGAAAGTTAACGTTGATTTCATTGAAAGAATTTTGACTTGTGGGACATATACCCGGTGGACTTCTGGCCTGTAGAATTTGAAATTCGCTGATGCGAGAGATAAATTGAAGATTCTTAACTATTTCTCCAAACTGGTGTGTACCCAAATCAGCATTAACGAGGATTTCTCAAAAAGTGTAGTGAAGATACGAAAGAACTTGCGGAGCGGAACTGTAGTGCATATGAAAGAAACGAAGGCGCAAAAGCTAAAAGGGTTTCTGATAAGATCAAGGTCAACAACGTTCTCTATGGCTGAGACGAGGTTAGAAACGAGAGATATTGGTACACACCATATCCCAGTAGGCAGGATCAGGATCCATGATGTCGCAACAAAGCACGCTACAAACAAATTAATATAAATGCCCGCAGTATTGTACATAAGGTTGACCTTATTAAAAGCATTGTTCTTGAACACAAACCTGACGCTACGATAATTACAGAAACGTGGCTACATGGCTACATTTTAGACAGTGAAATTACATCAACAAATTATGCCATAATACGGAAAGATAGAGAGTCACGTACGGAGGAGAAGCGATTTTGATCAAACGCGGTATTGTACTTACTGTACTGAATGACATTAAAAATATCGAAGCAGTATGGGTCCAGATTAGGATGAATGACCGAGTTGTAGTCCTGAGTGGTTTATACAGACCTCCAAATTCCTCAGTTGACTTTTTAGTCAAGTTGCGACAATAGATGGACTCTGTAATATATCAAAATAGAAACATCTTGTTAGTAGGCGATTTTAATTTACCTGGCATTGACTAAAATACGGCGGGAGCAACAGACGCGACTAGCTGCGAGCAACTACTGGAAATTGCCTTTTGTTATAATTTATCTTAACTTGTCACAGAACACAAAGAACAAATTCTTCTGCATCATCATTACTTGACCCAATCTTTTTCAAACCTTATATCTCTTCTTTCGGAACGTGAATTTTTGAAGGAATCTTGATCATAAAATGACATGCATGAAGCTAAACTTCTGCCCTTGCAGGCTTGATCGTCCTTCGCATAGAAATGGTACTGAATTTTGAGGCAGCAGATGGCGTTAGCATTTAAGGTTATCTTTAGATATTGCTTGACGACTTCCAGTCAATTTATCAGTTAGGTGCTGCTACCGAAGTTTTGTGGAACTATTTTGCTCGCCTGACAAGTCACACTCTGTTACTTTAGTTGTTCCTACGCATATCAAATAATAAGAAATAAGAACCCCTGAATTACTAGAGAAATTATAAATGTAAAAATAAAAATAAAGCCATTCGGAAAGCTAATGCGATTAGAATAAACGACTCCAGTAAAATGACATTGCAAAGCTTTGAGTAACCAACGGAAGAGGCTTGTTAAAGATTCGAAGCATAAATTTTACAATACCACTCCTTATTTTCACGTGTGTTCACTCAAAGCAACCAGCATTTCCCAAGAGGTAGAGATTTTTCTGGTTGTCCTCCAATTAGTGATTTACTGATTCAAGCGGCCGAAGTTGTTAACCTCTTTCTCAATATAGATGTGAAGAAAAGTCCCGGACTGACGGAGTCCTTAATGGGTTTTTCAAGTGGTACGCTGAATGGGTTGCTAAGTATCTTACTACAATTTGTCAGTCTATAAATAATGGTTCGGTGCCAGAAGCCTGGAAGATTGGCAATATATTCCTATATAATAAAGGAGGCTCTGTTTCTTGGGTGGAAAACACCGCCCTATATCTCTCATTCAGACGTGCTCTAAGCTTCTCAAGCATACTGTTTCAGAGCATCTTTTAACAAACCTTAATTATCACGATATTTTGTTTGAATATCAGCATGGATTTTGTAAATGTCTTTTCTTAACGACCCAACTCATCGAAACCGTGCATGATCTCTACCAAACTATATGTAATGGTGGCTAAACAGACGTCATATTTTTATAGTCTACAAAAGCATTCGATAAATATTCTCATCCTAACTTATTGCTTAAAATTAAGGCCCTAGTTTAAGAACCCCACAATTAGAAAGCTGGTTTTACTCGGATTTCTCATTGAGGGGTCCATTCGTTGAGTTGGGAGGCTGTGTGTCTAGACCCGCTCCAGTTGCTTCTGGAGTTCCAGCAAAACAGTGTGTTAGGATCGCTTTTCTTAAATATTTATAAATGATGCATGCTGTGGAATATCAGTTCGAATTGAGCTGTTTGCTGATAATTGCATTTCATACAATAAAATATAAACTGAACAAGATATATTAAAACTGCGAAATGGAGTCCTCAAAATCAAATATTGGTACGACGAGTGGCAAATGGAGCTGAACCCTCGAAAATCAGTAGTTAAATGTCTGTAATAAGAAAATATGTTTTTCCTAAATGATTAATAATTTATATGGCGACGCTGTCCTACTTTGTCTAGACGAAAATACATTCTTAGGAGTGACGGTGCCAAAGTTGGAATGGTTCGGCTGATTTTAGGCATTTGTTCATCATTTGAAATTGGGGCATCCGCGCCTCACCAGAAAACGTTTTGAGGACAACCCAGTACCCAGCTAAATGTAGAATATAAAATATACAGCCCTCAAGCCCATCCCGAAATTACGGCAAGTGCTTTAAAACAATTCCTTTTTGAGAAAACCTGTCTCAAATGTGCTGATGCGTCGGCTGTTTTTAGGCATCCGTTCATTATTTTAACTTTTGGGCCCTCGCGCCTCGCGAGAGAGGTTTTTGGGGACAATTCAGTTCCCAACTAAAGGCACAATATAAAATTTAGAGCCCTCGAGTCCATCCTGCAGCTATGGCAAGTACTCAAAAACGAATCCTTTTTGAGAAAATCGGTCTCGAATATTGGATTGTTCGGCTGTTTTTACCGATTCGTTCATCTTTTGGAATTGGGGCATCACGCGCCTCGCCAGGGAACTTTCCGAGGACATCCCAGTTCCTAGCTAAGGATAAAATATAAAGTTTAGAAACAACGAGCCCATCTGGTGCTATGGCAAGTATTTCAAAGGGAATTATTTTTTGCGAAAATCGGTCTCAAAGCGGGGATTGTTCAGCCGTTTATACGTATTCGTTCACCTTTTTGACATTTCAGCGCACGCGCCTCATCCAAATCTTTTGAGTTTGGCCAAGGACTTAACTGGTGCTGAAATGCAATATTTAGTGCCCTTGCAATAAGCTGGTACCATGGGAAACTCTTTAAAATAAAACCATATTTGTATAAACCTCACAAAAAAAGTAGGCATGTTTTTGACTTTTTTCAGTCATTGGTTCATCATTTAAAAATCTGGGCACCCGCGCCTCATCCAGGAACTTTTTGATATCGGCCGAGTTCTTAACTGTTTGAAAAATACACAATTCAGGACTCTTAATTGGCTACAAGCTAGTGTTATGGCTAATCCTGAAAATGAGCCATCATTGAGAAAGCTTGTCTCAAAGTGGAAATAGTTCGACTGCTTTTAGGTATACGGTCATCATTTGAAATTCGGGCACCCACGCAACATCCAGGCACTTTTGGAGATCGGTCGTATTTTTAAATGGTGACGGAATACAAACGTTAAGGCCGACGAATACTAGCCTTTGATAGTGCAAAACCTTGGGCTCTTCGAAGAATGTGATATCAAGTCAATTAGTTCAATAAGCAAGTTCCTTTTTTTTTTCTTTTTTGTTGTTTGTGTTCAGTGCGATTGGGATAATTACTTTAATATAAATATTTAGTACGTGCTTCAGAATTACTTTTGCATCTGGATGTTAACTTCACAAAAGCGATCGGCATCTCATAAATTGCTTATTCACCGCAGTGCTTCCATTCCTTCCCTTACAAAATTTTTTAATGAATTTCATTTGAATGTTTATGGAGTCTACTCATTGTATCTTTTCGAGTCTCAATAGAAATGCAAATGAGTTTTGTAACGAATCCGTAAGGAGTTTACGAAAACTATTGGCCACCGCGTTCCAATTGAAGTTTCGACAAAGCTACCGCATAAAGTTTCTAATATATTTCATATGAATATCATTTGAAAGTCTATTGACACCGTTTCGAGTCTGTGTTGAAAAATAATTGATTTTTTGTAACGAGTCCCTAAGGAGTTTACGAAAACTATTGGCCACCGCGTTTCAATTAAGGTTTTGCCGTGGCACCTCATAAGAATTTCTAATACATTTCATTTAAAAGTCTCGATACACTGCTTTGAGCCTCTGTTGAAAATCAAATGTTTTTTGCTACCGCGTTGTAATTTAGGTTTTGACGTGCCATCTCATTAGGTATATTCCGACGAGTCGGAATATACCTAATCAGATGGCCCATCAAAACCTCAATTGCAACGCGGTAGAAAAAGACATTTGATTTTCAACAGACTCAAAGCAGTGTATCTAGACTTTCAAATGAAATGTATTAGAAATTATACTCCTAGCATGGGTTTCTAGATAGAGAGCTCTAAGAGGGAAGACGGCAATAGGTTGCATGACATGTGGTCCGGATGTAACCGCTGCTTTGAGGGAAGGGAAAAGTGAGTGCAAGTGTCACTTATATGTATGCCTATATACGCATGCAGGGTTCAGAAAATGCCTGCATAAAACCGTGGGAAGGAGTAATAACTAGTTTATTAAAAATGCGAAATTCGAGTATATGGTACACTGCCTTCGTGTCCATGGGGGACCTTGTACTGCCTTCGTGTCCACGGGAGTACTGGTAACCTATAAAGAAAAAAGATGCACAGTTACACATTGATCTGCTTATCTAAACTTCAATGTCCGAGCAAGGTATCCTGTTCACAGAGCAGCACTACCTCAGCGCTGAATCAGTATTACAAACCAAGACATCAGTCCTTTGTATGAAAGTAGGCAACTCAGAACACACGATACAAGCCATGGAAGTAGCAGTGACTCGTTGCCTTAACAGGGCTGAGTTAGCGCTGCACTGTATGTGTGAACCAGCCTTAAATGCGGAAAGTCACATTTAAAATTCCTACATTTTTGCTCACCCAGGCACTTAATTTACACACTACCTTGATAGTTTATTAAGTACCACTGATAACATTGTCAGGGGCACCATGGTGCAAAAGTATATTTTGCCCCCGAGTCTGCGAGAATCAATCTCTCACTGTTTTTGCCGCCGCATTGCAGTCTTTTATTTTGGCTTTTGACAAGGTCTACCAAAGATAAGCAAGCAGATGTTGTCGCTTATGAAGTTTACCAAATTTGAACATAGAGAAGCTATGACTTATAAGCATCTCGAAGAATTGATATGGGAATTCGGGACAATTGGTTCATGATCGTAGACACGTGCCGCAAAAAACACATGGACAATAAGTGGTGGTAAACACTGGGGCCAGTGTTTTATGTCCACTCCTTGTCCCTGTGTATTTTTTGTGTGTGTTTGTTTCCTATCTTGAAGTATTTTTAATCACACCGGACAGGAAGGAAACGGTAATAGAGTTCTATGTGGATCATAAAGCCATGCTCCGAATGGGTGTGTGTCAACTGCAGCTTTCACAATCGATGCAATACACAAAGTTTGAATTATTGGGAGGATCGAGACATCAGAGGCCGAATTCAAAAAGCAAAACTTACAATAAAAAATTGCGTATGATAAAACCCGAGAAGAAATCCGTATTAATGAAACATAATTTTCGCAACTTTTGTGTGACTTACAATGCAATATTACAACATCATCCAAAGTGTCTTACAAACTTCTTAGGGCAAACATGACGGCACGTCACTTGGCTATTTCGCCGCGACCAGCAATGAAGTTTGAAGCGTGGGCAAGGGGCATGTGTTTTGCGCACTGTTCGCATGCATCCCTACTTGAAGCAGCACAAGGACAACGCTAAACTACACACGGAGGATTCAGCCGACAATTCTGCCGAGCTGTCCATCCTGCCCGTTAGAGCTAACGAGGTGCAGGACGGCGAGACACGCCAATGAATCAATGAAAGAAAATGCCCACACAAATCTTCAGTGCGCCCAAATGGATCCTTCACCTATGAATGGCGTGAACCTGATTTGGTGATCACTAGTGCCCCCTCGTACTTCAGTTGTGATTTTCGAAGTGGTGGGCAGCTGTACGACTCTACCACACGAAAAGGCACAATCCTGACTGGATGTGCCTTTTTAATGCGAAAGCATTATATGTCTATGGAGCGGAAAATCCAGCGTCCGGTGGCGTTAACCGAGTGGTACCAAATGCCAACAGAGGAATAAAAGAAAGAATAAAATGTGCTTCCACGGCTGAGATTCGAACCCGGTGCTGCTGTGTGAGAGCCGGGCATGCTAGCTGCTGTGCTATCTCAGCCGCTTCGGAATGCGGCTTTACTCTCCCCTCAAAAAGAAGCTTGTCCCATTACGGCGTCGGCGTTGATGTGCCCGAAAGATGGGCATAAAAATATGTCCTCGGTTCAATGACATCACACTTCACGTGACGACATGACGTACCATGATGTCCCTTAGCGAAAACTAAGACGTTTGAAATATACCACATTCTAATTTGAGTGTATTTGAAGTACAGCTCATAATTGTAAGTACACAAAAAATAGACCGAAAATACACACTTCTTTTTTTTACTCAGTTCTAAAATATATTTTTGAAAATAGTTTTAAAATGCCTGTATTTAAACTACATTTGAAGTTCCCTTAATGCGTTCTGAAATATGTAAATACTAAATTAGTAGGCACAAAATACCTTTCAATTAGATTTCTTAAAATATTAGTTTATTTCATGCAAAATATACTCCAACCCTAAAAAAAAGGCAGCGATCAAAAATATGTGCAGAATGCTCTTAAAATACCTGGAAATCGTAAATACTGTTGTGTCATACCCTAAGTACCTTTTGACTGCAATAATTTGGTAGTTTGACTTAAACTACCAAAGTATTGAAAAGCTCGCCTATCAGAAATTCTCTTCAAGCCGATGTGGAGTACATTGAACTGCCTAAATACAACATTTGGTTAGTTTGTCAATTGAGTTGTGCAGCATCGCACTGATGAATCAGAGAAGTTTATGTTATTGTTTCCTTTTTTCTATCAAGAACACACCTGATGAGTTTCTTGCACACCAATCACAAACGGGGTTCGGGAACTACAACCACAACACTTGCTGATGCTGGAAAGTTTCAGCAAGAGCTGTGAGCAGATATGTTTGGCGTGGAATTGTGTTAGCGCAATGTTAGTTCACTGAATGTGTATACTCGCCATTGTATGTGATGTGAGTAGTGACTTTAATATAGTGACGTTAATGACCATATTAAATAGTCAACTAGTAAAGAAAAGCAAAATTATTGTATTAAAGTGAAGAAACTAGCTTGACTCGCTTCATCCTGAGTGGTGCTATGCAGAGAAACAATAACATTTCTTCTAGAAGCCGTTTTTGTGGATATTGTTTTAGCGACTGCGCCAAATTATTATTAGTTGTACCAATGCTTTTTAGTAAGAGATATCGTCCACGAACTTCAAAACACTGTTTCCCATTTGGCAGACTCCCTAGGAGAAGACAGAATACTTAGAACCTTAATAAGTGCGGAGCTGGTCACCGGCGAAATGATTACCTTGAATATGTCGGCTATATAAGGCTCTAGAGCAGTCAACCGGACTGTGATTCAGGTGTTCAGTGCGTCATGGTGTTTGGTTTGTGTTCGTTACTGATGTGTAGTTATGGGATGTATTTAGTAGAGCCTTGAAATACCACAAAAACACATCTACTAACCAAATAAAAAAAATTGCGTAGCCGCTTTTTAGGACACAAATGACATCTTGAGGGGAAAGAATTATATTTTTGGTATATCTAAAATCTTTTCTGATTAATATTTATGATATATTTTGAATACATTACGTGCGTATTTCGAATGCGGCCAAAATAATACAGAATGAATACAAAATGAATATTCATATTCAATATATTTCAAATTCGTTTCAAGTACGGCCTCTTTTTGCTGAGGGTGGTGTCATTTCCGCAAGCATCAAGCCGTAGACCTATAAATTGTGTTTATTGGACGCCATATTTGAGTGCGCTTTTCACTGCGCATGCTCAGGACCAGCTCACACTTATAGGCTACTAAGACCGGCAGTCTTGGTGGAAAATGTACGTAACAAGAACACTGTTGCAGCTAGCCGTCAGCTCGCGACGCAATCACAACGCACCTATGGCCGCCCGTTGAACACCACCTTTATGTTAGCGCTGATTACCGACTTGGCGACCAAAGTCACTGACAGAACTAGAACGGCAGGGACGTCCTTTCGTAGTGCCGCTCAAGCACGCGCTTCTCACCTTCGATATCGCTTCCGCGTCTTGCGAACCTCGAGAGTGCCCGCACATCCAAAGCACGGTGGAGGGCAAAGGAGAGAGAGCGCTGGACGCCCGGTAATTGAAAGAGGCGTCCTGCCGTTCTCATCTCGCCAATGACTATACGGAGAGAAACTCAAGGAGAGGAGGAAATGAGAGTTCGCGAGGACGTCAGTGCACCTGGATCTGATCGGAAGGATTAGAGGGTAGAGGCAAAGGCTAGCTTGTCTTTACCCACTCCCCCATCAGGGCGAACAAGAACGTCGTCTGCTTCTTGAGCAGCGTCTCGCCTTCGAACGCCTCGACGACTGGCGTTCGAACGCGCTCGAACAGTGTGTGGAGACAAGCTAGCCTTCGCGTCTACCCACTACCCACTCAATCAGAGCTCGGCACTTCGACGTCCCCGCGTCTCCTCCTTTCCCTCAGTTTCGATTCGTATAGTGACCCAGGGTTATTTTCGCCTCGATTCCCTGAGTTGATAAGATAATATTGAGGACAAAACATTGTCTGAACAAACTAGTTATAATAAGAGTTTGCGTTTACATCATTTTCATTAACTCAATAAAAAAAAGCGTGCTACAAGGCGTGCGTTGGAGCACGCTTTCCGAAAGGGGTATGCATTTGCGCGTGTTCCTTCGCAAAGCCAGCGCGACCACATTGGCTTTACGTTGAAAGATTGAGTAGGCCATATAGATTACAAGCCGGTGGTTCTTTCGCTGTTTCGGTTGTTTTAGAGTGCAGCTCTTCGGCGCCCATTTCCGGCTTGAGCGGCGTCGGCGTCGCCGTCACCGTCGGCGTAACGCTTTTTCGTGACGCGTCGGCATCGGCGTCGCCGTCGGCGTAACCGCAACGCGTCGGCGTAACGCTTTCTCGTGACGCGTCGGCGTCGCCGTCGGCGTAGCCGGAACGCGTCGGCGTGAGGCGTCGCCGTCGGCGTAACCGCGCGGTGCATTGTGGGAAACGTGCCATAATGCACCGCAGTGACGCGCGCGTTGCATTATGGGACGTTTCCCATAATGCACCGCGCGGGAGAGAGGAGGAGGGAGGAGTGAGGGGGAGGAGGAGGAGAGAGAGGGAGGAGGAAGAGAAGAGGGGAGGAGGCGAGTGGTAGGGGAGGAGTAGATGAGGAGGGAGTAGGAGAGGCATACCCTCCCCTCCTCCTCTTCCTCAAGAGCTGCGCTCTAATTCGGCATTACAGAGAGTTGTAAACGTCTTTCATTTTTTTCCATACTCGGTCGTACAAAATCAAGCACCTGTTTTTGTTGGTTGCTTGTTGGATGTTGTCAGAGGCAGTATGACGGTCGTCGTCTTGTAACCTCACTGTTCGCGCCTAGAAAAGTTATTGGATTTATATATAATCACCGATAGTTAAAAAAAAGCTCAATGCGGAGTTTTTTTGTATTCTTTCTTGTTGGTTTGTGATTCGTTCTTTAACATTTTTATGGGCAGATATCACAATTTAATTGGCTGCGGAAAAATAATAAGATGTTCGGTCGGGACTCAGCCAACTCAGCACACCCGGCGTTTCTAAAGCGGAGATTATATCGTCTTAAAAAGAAACTGCATCGGTTTTGTATTGGAGAAATGACACTTAAATCGTCTTCATTTGACCTCCAGGATGGCGAACAGAAATATTATATTGCAGAATGATATGGGAAGGAACCACGACAGTTTATTTTTCAAAATAGAGTTGAAGTCCCTCCTTCCCGGAAGCGTTCGATGGAAGAAGAAAATCGTGACGTAATCGCTCACAAGCGGTACACGCGAGGCAGTTAAAACTTCTGGGGATGACGTCACACCCAATGGTACGATTTTCGTTTTTTTCGCATATAATTACATGTTCGACTCAAATGCGCGCCATATTAAAGTTCACAGAACAAAAATACGCTAGAATTCACCTCTAGCTCGTTTTTTTTTTTTTTCAAGAACCTTTGCAGCATTTCTGTAACGCAGAATAAGGTAAACATATAAAGTAAAGACCTGTTACAGTGCTGATACCAATACGTTAAATATATATTTTTTTCTTTTACTGTTTTTTTTTAATGAGTGGATTAGGTAAACGGACAGTTGACACAACGCTTGTCAGAGAGAGAGTCGTGTGACCATAAGCGGATTTCCCAGTTGCCGCTTAATAGTTGCCGGAGGTTTTCTGTTCGATCGAAAATTGCCAAAATAGAAATAGAAGTAAACTATACTCGCAAACTACAAAAATGAACACGAGAGACTTAAAAAAAAATTCCGAAACTCTTTTAATACTTGTTAGGCGCGCTAGGCCAAGTTTTATGCAAGCTGGACTTGCAGTATATATATATATATATATATATATATATATATATATATATATATATATATATATATATATATATATATATATATATATACATATATAAAATGACACATTTCTTTTTTTATTTTTGGCTGGCATCTCCTTTATTGATTCTAAACCTTGCATGGAATTCAATCTAGACGTCGCCTCAAGGGACAGTGTCCAGCGCGTACAATAGACAACAAGCTCATATCGATTATTTCGTGTCCAGCCTTCTGCGCCTTTCTCTCGTTCCGATATAAATAAATATATAAATAAATAAATCGTAATGGAGATGACTACTAGGTTTACCAGAAAAAGAAAATCGCGAAAATGAAAGCTTACCACGTACGCTATAAGTCGATGGATAAAATTGAGTTTTTAAACTCAAGCATTTCTTCTAACGTATGCGTACGCACCTTTTAAGGCGTTGCTTTTAAGTTTAATATTAAACGTGGTCCATTAGGATAAATTTGTAGACAAACATGATGAATTACGCTCGTGTGCGTAAGCAAGCGAATTGTTATCGTGTTAATGTCCTAAATTTAAAGATATATATTATAACATAGCGTGTCTTTTTTCTCCATTTTATATATAATATACAGCCCACGTAAGAAAACAAAGCCAACAACCTCTAGATTTTAAAAATTATATAAAAACGAAAGGGCAACAACAGTGAAGAGAAATCAATAACGATATAAAGTCGCCTCAAGTTTGAAAACTCTGCACAACAAAGTTTTCGGTACATCTTAAACTTCCCTCGGAAGCCATCGATTTCCAAAAAAGAGCTTGTGCGGAGAGCTGATAGAGACGCGAGAAAGATTTATAAGTGACTCGATAAAATAAACATTGATAAAAAAAATGCCCGCTCAGCCCCGTATTTGTTTTTTTGTTATTAAGTGTGCACAGAAATGTTCAAGAGAGCGGCAACAAACAGTGTGTAAGTATGCGTCTTGAAAAAGTCTGCCCGAGCACGTGATGGATTGGCTCAATGATGACGGGTTCCTGAAAGCACGTGCGTCTCTCTAGTCGAAGTTGGCTCCGATTCCACCCAGACGCGAGAACCGCGAACGTTATTTTTTCCAGACAAAATATAAAAGTATATTACGCGCTTAAAGGCGTTCAAATTATATCTTTAAACATTCCCTCAGCTATCCGAATCATCTCAAGGAAATACGCGTTCAAGTCTTGAATTCAGTTTATTTTTACCTACTCCTTTAATTCGATCTTCTAAAATTTTCCATTAGTGCGAAGATGAAGCAATTTGGCTACAAGATCCTATGTCTCCAATGTAAACAACTCTACACCGAAGAGAGACTGGCCCAACCTGATGTTCTGCGCGTTGTGTTGGCTTATATTTATTTGTATTTGTTCAATACCAGCTGAACCTAGGTTAAAGGTAGTTCGCGTTCAAAAATTTTGTACTAATATAAATATTTTGAAATGTCACTATTTGACATTATTTATTTAAACTATATTTTTTTAAATCAGTGCTTGTGATTTGAGCTTCTGATGTGTTCATAAAGCTCATGTAGGCTTCACATTGTGCCTGGCTTTTTATGAAGTCTACACGAGTCTGTTAAAAAACAAAACAGAAAACTTGAATTTTCTTTTAGGAAATTGTGTAAATACAAATACTGTACCACCAATCATACTGAAAGAAAAAGCTAACAAATATTTTGAGAAAACAACTTGTACTATAGAAAGATAGTGAACTTGGCGACGAACAATGCGTTCAATCTTAGCATAACCTACTATAGAAAACCGCATATGATCGAAATAGGAGAAATCTTGACTGATCACCAAGATTCGCACAGAAGCAGGCGGTCTCTCGTCGAACCGTCCACGTTTCCATCGAACGATCTCCGACCACTCCCAAGATCCGAGCTCACGCCTGAACATCTCGGACGTTATTTACGAACGCGAAGCCAAGCATCGCGGCCAGAACGCCGAACCAAACCTCGACTGACCGCCCAATCCAATCGAGACGACGATGTTTTCCCTTGGGCAGGGCGGCGCGCGCTTTCACGCCACAACGACAATTGGATGCCCGGCCCCGACCAAACATCGCTGTTGGGACGCCGGCCTGAGAGGGACGCGAATTCGACGAAGCGTCCCTCTTATCCGAAGAGCTGTCGGCTCCGATTTCTTGGGGGAGCGGTCAATCGTGTAGCAGTAACGAAGTTGCTGCGCCAACGGACGGACACCAACTCCTGCGAATGCAGACAGTGTCGTGATACAAAAGTTCGCATACGCGGACGCGGCAGGACTCGTCACAAACAGACACGCGCTGGCAGGCACTCGCCGATACAACAAACATGCCAGGACGCCTTGCCGACGAAAACGCTTCGTGAAAATATTCGCACAAATAGATCCGTCCCAAACACGCTAAATCCGAAAACCTGAACGCGGGAGCATGAACTCATGCGCTCACACGTCGGTAAGCTCGCATACGCACGCACACGTACACTATGAAGCCTATACTCGTATAAGCACAGGCGTACACAAACTGGAGCACACAGAGCGAGAGAGGAACTCCGATTTCTCTCCATAAACGGGTAACCTTGTACGTGTGACGAATGACGCGAGGGGAGACCGTTGCAGGCATGCCCAGGGGTTATGCCGGATGTTTTTGTGTTGTTGTTTTTGAGTTTGCATGTCAGATGTCACCTTCCGGCACTCGTTCCCGCGCGGAAATGTTATCCCTCCGGAAACGCAATGCGGAGATTTTTCTGCGGATAAAAAATACAGATAGGTATCTTTTATGTATTTATATATATATATATATATATATATATATATATATAAAGTAAAAAAATACTGATGAGTCAATAGAGAAAAACGAAATGAAAAACTGAAGGTGAACATGGAATACGACGGATGAGAAAGAGAAATAAGAACGAAAGAAGCAGGTCTGTAAATGCATAACTTAGGAGCCACAAGGAAATCGAGATGTACGCTGCGTGGAACTGGTAACGCTGACACGACTTGGGCAATCGTTCCGAGTTTTACTTCGAAAGGGTACTCGCGGGCATCAAATTTTACCAATTAGGTAAGTACCCCAACTTAGCCCTTTCTACCACTGTTAAAGGGTCGATGACAGTCTTTCAATAGATCGAGGAAACTCAAAGCAAACTAACGATGACTTGTTGGCTCTAACAGTATCACCCAGTGTACAGCTGGTGTCCACGGGCTTTTGAGTGTTCTGTATTTGTTTTTTGTGTAATTTTTATGAACGCGTATAAGTATACGGTTGGGTTTGTGCGTGCGGGTATGTTTTTTTTTCTTCTTGCGCTTCAATTTCTTAATTCATGACGTTCCCCCAAAAACATTCCTCCAAACCGCATCTTATAGTCACGTTGAGCTAAATAATTCGAATATTCAGCAATCCATTCCTGAAAACAAAAAGTCAGAGCACAGCAAACACCTCCACCAAGGTCTTAAGAAAATATGATTCCATAATTCGATACACCCAGTGCTTTTTTCATTAAAGCATAAGTTGTTGAATTCCAGAGGCATTGTTCTTGAACCAGCACAAATAGGGGCCAAGAATAGACCAACAGTAGCATATATCATAGCCCAATCGAGACAAGCTTGATGGTGCACGCCAGAAGCAACGGAGGATGTCAGATTAAAGGGATGGTGAACCGAAATTTGGATTTCAGAAAACAATGCAGGAGCTGTAGGCGGGACGCTGCAATCCCTACAACACTACTCGTAAGGCTATACCTCGAATCGACGGCCGTATTTTTGGAAAAAAAAAGGTCGAGATTGAACGAGACCGACGAGGCGCGTGACGTCAAGATATCTCGTTTCCTCCTCTCTTCGCCGCGGAGAAGACGCGAGGCCGTTCCCTCTCCTTCTCGACTTTTCTCGGAAAAACGTGACGTAAACATATCTGTCAAATGCGCCTTCTTTTTTTTTATAATTACGGTCCTTCGTTCGATATATCGTTGTATGAGAGATGTTTTGATGTTTGTAGCACCCCGTGGCACGCTTTTGCCGCCGTGCTTTGTGGAATCCAGATTTCGGTTCAGCACCCCTTTAAGCGATGGAGCAAAGCCACTGGCGTCGGAGTTCCATAAGCCGGAGCGCCCATGTGCCGTAACCAATCTACCATGAGCGTCCGAACTCCGCCTCGGTTGCTTCATCCCCAAGCCGAAATTTATATATATTTTTTTTCTTTTTTCCTTTTTTTTCCTTCGTGCTTAGAGACGCCAAGCTCGACAAGCAGCGACTAGCGCTCATAAATCCTCGTTTGCGGGTCTGAGGAGGCTCGTGCTTCTTCGTTGTCACGTGTACGCTGATGCAAGGCGAGCCGCGAGGAAGAGGAGCGAGGTATAAGGAGGAGCGACGTATTGGGAGGGCCGAAGTGTAAGAAGGGGGGGGAGAGGAAAAACGGGTGACGCGAAGAAGACATAAAAAAGTGACTAGGTGCGGATGCATGCACGAAGCTGTTGCCACCGCAAAAGCTTTCCCCTAACGACTAAGGGCTCGAAGAATTTAGTCCTCATGAAATCGCAAACATAGCAGGGACGCCAGGTTGCCAGCAGACGACGCGGAGAGTGGATAATACTCAAGTTTAGCGGAAGTATGCGTGACGTGGGAGACTAATAATGCATAGCAAAGCAAAAAAAAAAAATGAAACGAGATAAAGAAACGGTTATTGATGAAGTCGATAGCCGTTTCTTAATCGTGGTTTCATCATACGCGCGTTTGCTTCATGAGATTTGTGTATTGCAAATGGGCAGAAACGCGTTTTACATATTTTTAAGCGGTGCACATGCGCATACTCTGTTCGAAAGCGCGAGCGTGTATTTACATAAATTTATGTATAGTTTGGGGGTTTCCAAGCTTCCTCATCGAGCGTGAGACTGCGAGCGCTTAATTTGAAATAAAAAATATTTCAGTCCGCTCGATATGACCCATAGCAATTTTGTTTTAGGCCACTATCACGTTTGATTTAACGAAAACAAAAACGTAAAAAAATGCTCTCCCATCACTCTCAGTTTTTTTTTTTTTTCGCGCAGTCAAATGTTCAATGGATCGACAAGTATTGGCTTTAGTTTTCACTTTAACTTTAAAAAAAAGGAAAATCTTTCTCTCATGCGATTGGCGAATTTCGTGTTTGTAAATTTTGATTGAGGCAATGGTTTCCTTCAATAATTTTGCATAACCTAGCCCCACGTTCATGCTATTGTCGTAGCATAAAAACTCGATTTTTCGCTATTTATTTAGATTATGTAAGATCCACTCTGCTCAGTTGTATATAGCGTCACTAAATATGGGTTCAAGTAAGAATAGAGATGGAGAGTGGGGGAAGAAGGTACAGCCAAGATGCGGGATCGAATATCGGTGGGAGGCGATGTGGTGAAGTGTTTTTGGGAAGCCGAGTCACAGAAATTGAGACGTGAGGGATAGGAGCGCCTAGGACCTAGGGAGGAAGCGGGGAAGGAAGAGGGAGATCCAAGGTTGCCATGGTGAGGAGGGAGGCCTTGCAAAGATAAGTGAACTGGTGCGGGGATATGGCGACCGGAGGGAATACGGGGAGATAAGAGAATAATTAAGGATCGAAGCAGAAGGGGAGATATACTATTTCGGGCTACGTTGTCAAGGATAGCATAGGCTGCGCAGTGCTCCAACTTTGTCAATGCTAGTCGCGCTTGCGCATGCCAATGAGATGCAAGACGAAGCAACGTGCTCTAGCGGCATTTCGGGGCGCTAGCGTTGTGGAAGCTACACCAGTCTAGACTGTGTAGCAGAAACTAGTTGGCGCCGAGTATAGGTTGTTTGGCAGGGAAGGAGGGGAGGGGGGGTAGGAAATTTCGGGATGGGAGAGATGATTGAAAGAGAGATGAAAGGATAAGTTCGATCGGACGTCTGGGTCGAGGGGAGACGAGGACGAAGCACCACGAAAGGAGGTCGAAACAGGAGGGAGAAAGAAAAAGAAGAGAAAGAAAGATGGGAGAAACAGCAGCAGGGAGAAAGACGACCGAACGAAGTTAGAAAAGAAAGATACGAAGCAATATGAGGGAGGGGGGAGATGAAAAACAAACGACACAAACACCTCCTAAAGTAGTTTGCAGCATATTGATTAAGAAGGAAACGTTTCTGAGCAGAAACGCTAAGAAGCCGAAGGCATGTAAGTATGTATATATATATATATATATATATATATATATATATATATATATATATATATGGTGTTTCACGAAAAGTGGACGAATTCGATATTGCGAGAACAACGGGTCGCAACGAAAAAAGGGTTGTGTCGTTTTGGTCCTGCGCCACGACCAAAGTTTGGGATAATTAAATTGTAAATTATTTTTGAATAATTAACTTTTTAATATTGTGTTTAAGGGATTGGTTTCCATCAGAAAATTGCTGAGCATCATCAAAAAACACTCAATCAATAAATTGCAGAACGATAGAAGGCACGCGCAGCATTTTACGGCTTTGTGAAAAACCGCACAAATTCTGCGGGTTTTTAAGTTTCGGTTTGCAATCGGAGCGCTTCTCGGCACCGACGGCACCGCGCCCCGTGGAGAAATAGTGCAACCAACCACTGCAGCGCTGTCCTCGCGCAACGCAGCAGAGGCTGGTTGCACTCTTTCTCCACGGGGCGCGTGCCGTCGGTGTGAGTGATACACGACCGCACGCCGGTACGATGCTCTATCAGATCGAAACGGGCAGAGGCGGGGATCAAACCGAGGATCCTGGGTTCTGCAGCGCAAGCTTTCGCTCCACGCGCTCCGAGCTGGTGTGCGCTAGTCCACTCGGTCACCGATACCACCCCCCACCCCCCTCTTCCTCCCCCCCCCCAAAAAAAAAAAAAATTAGTCGAATTTTTGCGGTTTTTAGAAAGCCGTAAAATGCTGCGCGTGCCTTCTATTGTTCTGCACTTTATTGATTTAGTGTTTTTTGATGATGCTCAGCAATTTTCTAATTGAAACAATGCCCTTAAACACAATAATAAAAAGTTAATTACGCAAAAATAATTCACAATCTAATTATCCCAGACCTTCATAATTTTCCTAAATAGGCCCCTGGCCCGGGACCAAAACGACACAAGCTTTTGTTTGATGCGACGTGTAGTTTTCGCAATATCAAATTTGTCCACTTTTCGGGAAACACCCTGTATATATAATATTTATTTGAAATTTGCGGACTTGTTTCTGTAACGACAATTATAAAGGAATTGTTTTTTTTTAAAGATGATTTATAGTTTGTTTTGTGTTCATAAGGAAACCCTCTCCTGATTAGGGGAGATATGACATTCCAAGTTCCAAGCGAAAGTTTCTTGTATAATGTTAGATGTTGACGAGCGGAGTTTTGCCAGTCTTCAACAGATTATAGTGAGGTGTTTAGTAAATTAATTAATAACTAAAGAGATCAAATATTGTATGAAGTCATTGATGTTTCGCCAGAAGTACTTCACTTCAGAATGTACAAAGAAAGGCCCATATACATTGAGGTGTTCGACAATTCATTCCTCAAATACAAGTAAATACGAAAAATCACGCAAGGCTCGCAGTTATGATCAAACTATTAAAATTATCTTAGTATTTTTGTGAACTTAATCATTGACGACCAAGGCCAACCAAATTCCGAAGAAATAAAAGTAAGCTAATATATACTCCGCAGATAAAAATAATAATTACAATCATCAGAGACACCAATGACCGCGTGCAAATGAATTTGAGCTGCTTGGTTCTCATTCATTTTTAGTTACAGGCAGATTCATCCTTTTCTCGTTGCTTCGCGGGCTGCAAAGGCGCTCAAACGAATATTATGCGATTCGGAAAATATTTTTACGCGTAATTTCATCTATAAATATTGTGAAATTCAAAAAATTGTTTCAATTCGGCAGTTCGTGGTATCGTATGACTAGATCTGTAACACCGAATAATTTAAAACGATGGTCGTTTTAATGCGCCACCGTGGACACAAGCTAAAGCTATTCCCCTTTTTCTCTAGCAGCACGCAAAAAAAAGCAATCAGAAATTGCCAAAAAACCGACGCGGTGATTGGTTCCTCATTCCTCCGAACAAGGACAAAGCACTCTTGTCTATGCTTGGTTTCAGCTTAAAAGTACGTTTACACTTCAACGTAACGTCGACGGGCGCGGCGTAGTGCAGCGCACGCTAATACTGATTGGTCGCAGAAATTGAGTTCCTGGTCGACGGCCAATGAAAGGCGCGCGTTCCGCGCTAGGCTGCGTTCACTGCGCTCAAGGTCGGAGTATAAACAGCCCTTAAGTCCAGACGCAGCGGACGTTACGAGGTAATCGGACCAATCAAGCAGAGTCAAAATCGTACGTCACTAGACCTCTTTACGTTTATGATTGGTTCAGCGATGATAGGACGCGTAAAGAGACACGACGAACTCCACGATGGTGCCCTCTTGATGCTGTCTGATTGATGCCATCAGCTCGCAGTGTCGGCTGCATCCCAAGTTTAAAAAAACGCTAAAAAGATTGCAGAAAAAAAACGAGTTTGAGTTGAATTCTAGAGTATTTTTATTAGGCGAATCTTAATGTCAGATTCGTTTTCCCCAAAGAAAAAACTAAACGCGAAAAAACACGAAAAAAAAAACCCCGACTAGCCATGACGTGATGCGCAGATCTTTCGGCGGCTAAGCGCGTGTCGCTCGTATGAGTAGCGCGTGCAACACGGCAAGCGAGTGTTCTAAAAGGCGTCTTCGCCGCATCGGACCGCGAGGCAAGGCACGCCAATCAAAGGACAAGAGAGTGAGGAGAAGGCGTAGGGAACGCGCGATGACGAAACAGCAAAGTGCGCGCAATCATTGGTTCAGGTCGCGGGAAA